>CM040182.1:68285400-68485400 GCA_022606455.1 Callitettix versicolor | reverse complement strand
CACTGAAAAAAATCTAATAAATCATTGCAAAGAAATACTTGTTGATACTTCCATGCCTCTCTGGCGTCTGGCCACTGAAAAAAATCTAATAAATCATTGCAAAGTAATACTTGTTGATACTTCCATGCCTCTCTGGCGTCTGGCCACTGAAAAAAATCTAATAAATCATTGCAAAGTAATACTTGTTGATACTTCCATGCCTCTCTGGCGTCTGGCCACTGAAAAAATCTAATAAATCATTGCAAAGTAATACTTGTTGATACTTCCATGCCTCTCTGGCGTCTGGCCACTGAAAAAATCTAATAAATCATTGCAAAGTAATACTTGTTGATACTTCCATGCCTCTCTGGCGTCTGGCCACTGAAAAAATCTAATAAATCATTGCAAAGTAATACTTGTTGATACTTCCATGCCTCTCTGGCGTCTGGCCACTGAAAAAAATCTAATAAATCATTGCAAAGTAATACTTGTTGATACTTCCATGCCTCTCTGGCGTCTGGCCACTGAAAAAAATCTAATAAATCATTGCAAAGTAATACTTGTTGATACTTCCATGCCTCTCTGGCGTCTGGCCACTGAAAAAAATCTAATAAATCATTGCAAAGTAATACTTGTTGATACTTCCATGCCTCTCTGGCGTCTGGCCACTGAAAAAATCTAATAAATCATTGCAAAGAAATACTTGTTGATGCTTTCATGCCTCTCGACGTCTGGCCACTGAGAAAAGTCTAATAAATACTTGATGCTTCCATGCCTCTTGCCGTCTGGCCACTGAGAAAAGTCTAATAAATCATTGCAAATAACTATTTGTAAATTGTTTAATATGCTTCAAATTATTTTCGATGAAAATATTGTGTAAACGATACATATAATTGTAATGAGAATTTTAAATTCTGTAAACAAAAACTAAAAATTCCGGTAAGTATCAAGAGGGTACCGAGGACGTATTTCTATGCGCACACATGTAGTTTTATGCCACTTCGTGAACAGAATCCAGAACCAACAATGTGTCCTGTTTCTTACTGCCGTTGTGGTTTCTCTTAATTAAGCAATTTTATTATCGATAAAAAATAATAACTAACTAATGAAGTGCTGTTATTATTTGATGTTTATCACTTATCGCCTTTGTTGTAACTGGGGCCTTCATATAGGCAGATTAGTATTAAAGACAAATGTATATTAAATACATACACACACACACACACACACACACACACACACACACACACACACACACATATATATATATATATATATATATATATATATATATATATATATATTGTAATACATACATATTAACTTACTGTCTCTTCGGAGTACGGAAGACTTCTGTACAGTGATTTCTTTTTGTAAACAATTTTAATATGGTTGTACTAAAAACGAATTAACACTTCAAAAATGTACCAAATCTGTAATACAGTTCCATGTGAACGAACAAATATTTAGGCTTATACCTTCATTATAACTGAGGATCAGAAGCAATCTGAATTCGATTGTTTTCTTTTTGTTAATTAATTAAAATCATTTTGTTTAATATATCTAGTTTAAAAATAGGCTACGATGAAATTAATAATTTGGTATATAACTCTTAAAGAATATTGCAGACATAAAAACAGGTCTCAATAAAATCACATTCTAAACCCAACGCTTTTCCAATATAATTGTAGTATACGAGTAAGTAAAATTACGTCTAGCATTGTAGAACATTTTTCTTTAATGAAAATTGTAACCAGTTGTAAATAAATTGTGATAAATAGAAAATTATATTAAACAGTCTTGAATTGTAGCCTAGATGCAAGTTTAAAAAAATCTTTCACGAGGACGTGCCTCAAAAATGTATTTTAAAATTTGACTTTAACCGAAGTTATGCATAGAGAAAAGCGTTGTGGACATGGTAACGAACCTTCTAGCCATAGCGTAATTACACTTTTCAATTTAGTCGATTATAACTAGGCCTACAAAAAATTAAGTTTGCTTTTATATTTTAATTTGAACGTCTCTTTTTCAGTAATACAAAAATTTGTTAATTGAACACAAATATGTTTATTCTTTTTATATTCTTCTTCTTTTCTGCTATGATCATTGTCACTATGTTCGGTATAATAATCTGCCTTCCCTAGCTTCGTCAATTCTTCTTTCGTTGACGCGTACTTTCTTTTGAGCCGCCTCGGTGGCCTAGTTGATAGCGTACCCCGAGGACCCGGGTTCGATTCCCGGCCAGTGCTTGGCATTTTCATACGCTATAAATCATCCCATCGTCTGCATTAGCCCAATTGTGCACAATAGTCGGACGTTACAAAAAAAAAAAAAAAAAACGTTGACGCGTTTCGGAGAACTTCCATCTTCAAAAACTATTTCTATACTATATACAATATAGAATATTCTACTTCTATACTTCTAATACTTTACTATACTCTATTACTATACTGCTACAGGGTATAGAAATAGTTTTTGAAGATAGAGGTTCTCCGAAACGCGTCAACGAAAGAATTGACGAAGCTAGGGAAGGCAGATTATTATACTGAACATAGTGAAATATATTTATCTTTTCTCTTTGTAAGATATAAAATGCTAAGAAATATATATATATATATATATATATATATATATATATATATATATACATACGATGTTCGGCTCATATCCGATAATAAAAACGCTGGCCGCTAGATGGGCCGCCTGTATATACAACAGACTAAGAAATGAATTTTATTGGCTAGAAGGTTGGTAGTATTGAATTACATTAGATTATATATGTTACACTGAATGTTGAAAATTGGGAAATGTCAACACTGGCTAGAGACCGTAGACATTCACTAAACTGGTCAGTGAAAGTTGCTTACTAATCGAGCATTAGTAGTATCGTCCTCTACCGGCTGAACGCCAAGAATGTTGAAGTTTGTCAGCTTCGCTTTAACATAATTTCGGTCTGCCAAATCTGAATAAAATATTTAAAAATTAAATTACAAAATGTCACATACAAAGATGTAACGTCTTACTTTAGTATTTGTGAGCCAACTTTACAAAAGCGAAAATATCAGACAAGGTCGTAGTAAAGTGAACGATACTTAAGGATTTGAACCTTAGAGGGTATAATCTTCTTTACCGAATAGTTTTTTATATAGTTAATTATTCCAAAACCCTTGTGCAACTGCTATTATTAGAGTTAGCTGCCAATTTATTCATTTTTGCTTGTGGCAAACCGACTTTCACTAACCAAGAACAGTCGACATTTACTAGGTAAAATCGATTAAAAATATATCCAGTGATTGTCGACCGTAACTAGTCACTGTTAACCCAAACTGAATCGTCAATATTCACTGTAACAAACATATACGTACTTGTAGTTCGTTGTAAACAATTACAATTTTTTTTTAAACTGTTACTACAAGTTCTTAAATTTTTAAATAGTAAGAAACTTATTTATTGTATGCTAAGAGAGATTGTACACAAAATACCAAAACCAAAGAATACACTATGCTAATTGTATAGTTATCTAGTCAATTTCTGTTAGTCAAATTATTTGTGTTTATGTATTTTTTTAATACAATTACGTTTATATACCAGTAATGTATTGTCAGTTTTGTAAACAGCAGCACATTTGGTGTTTAAATATCGAGACAAATTGAAAGGAGCTACAAGAAAATAGAGAACTAAGAAATAAAAAGCCATACAATGGAAAAACATGTAAAGTAATATGACAACCCTGATGTAGGTTGATGTAGGTCTACGTTATTCGACAGCATGACTTCAGTACCGCGTTCGTCGTAACAACACTAAAGGAATGTACTGTAAACATGTGAACATTTTATTGTTTTTCATTTAATGACATTCTACGTCAAAACCTACATTATAAAGTAAATAAAATTCAAAACCTTAATTGACTCATCATTATCTCCATAATTGTTTTAGGTAAAAAATAAACGGCGCCAGACAACTTATATTTTTCTCATAGATACTTAAAAAGGGATGTATTTTTTCCATTGGTGTAGACCTAGTGTTGAACCTCTACTGGCCTCCGACACGTGAGCTATAAAAGTTTTGTGTTCCGCTTATACTTCACATTAAACCCACGCCAGTACCAAAATCTTATACTGGGTATCCTTGTGAAACTCTTCGTCTGGTTGCTGAAGTCCGAAGAGTCTCCTTCTTTTTGGACTCGAGGGCCTCGCTCTTGAACAGTAAGTTTGCTGAGGTTTCAGGTTTCCGCCCGCCCAGGTAACAATTAGGTGGGATTTGTGGTAATCCTACCTTATGCAGATAACTCAGGATATGGCCGTGATCTGTGATCATGACAATGACCTCCTGCTGAACTGAACAAGTGTCCTTGTCAGTACGTAGTCTGATCATGAGAGAAGACCTTTTCCTAATCGTTGACCAGGGAATTATCTCCATTCTTCCCTAGGCCACATTCTTACTACACCTCTCGCAGTTGCACGACTGTGCCCGCACACGGATTCCGGTGCCACAAGTCGAGAAGCACCTCCTTTTTTGCAATTATTTCCACTCTCTCGTCTCCTTCAATCCCGCAGCGCCCACGTACTCATCCCAAGGAATTTCCACGTACTTAATGCCACGTTAGCATTTGACAGGAAACAGAAGGAATCCCACACCAATCTGGATGAGATTTCTACAGAACTGAGAGCTTTTATTGCTGCTTAGTTATCTGACAATACTGTTCCCACCTTTTAACGCTTGTTTATCTATAACCCAAAACTGCACAAATGTTAGCTTGGAGTATTGTGCAGTACCTTCCTAGGCTAGCTGCAAACATTGTCCTATTGGTTTTTCGGTACCTTCTGTACCTTTAATGCCGATCGTGCAATGATCCGTCTGTATACCAGATAAGCTGACCTGGATGTACCGGTCGCTTGCCATCACAGTCTTCTCATGAATAGAAGACTGTGAAAGGTCGAGTGAAGATATATTCAGTATGCATGCTATCAGTTAGCATACATAAAGACTGTCTAACACACAGTCTTTTGGAACATTTTTGATTATCTTGAAATGCCCCACCTCAAGGATGCTCCCCTTCAATTTGCCATGGTTATAAAGCCTATAGGCAGCCTGCCTCTCTTCCGACAATATGAATATGTCCAGAGGCGGCAGCCTTAACAAAATGTCTAGAGCAGTTGTAGAAGTGCTCCTCCTGAAAGCACCAGTGACCAACATGCTTCCAAGCCACTGCAACCTTGCCAGTACGCTGCCTGCTGTAGCTTGTGTCCACCATAACAAAGTACGATATGTCGCTGAGGTCTGACAATAGCCGTGTGTATCCAGAGAGCCACACATGGCTTTAGTATCAATTTGTATGTAACCAATTGGTACATACAATCGCCTTATACTCAGTGGCGATTTTGCCTTTAAAATAGCATGGTCCAGACTGGCATTCCACGTCAGCTTTCTTCTACGATTACACCCAGATGTCTTCACCGTCTCCGAAACATTCAATCTGGTTCCTTCTAGCTACAAATTCTTCTTGTTTGTGTCTTTTTTTATTACTAAATGGAACAACGACTGCTTTGGAGGGATTGATTTGAGGGCCATCCCTCTGACACCATTTACAGATACGTTCCAGATAGAAAATAAGTAGTCTTTCAAGTGAGTTAGGAAACTTACCTTGAACTATGATGACGATGTCATCTGTGTATCCTTATGCATATGTCCCTACTCCGTTCAACTCTTCTGGGAAGCTGACCACTACCAGGGCCTACAAGAGAGGTATCCATCCCTGTGGACAATCTCATGCATCAGAGGCCCTGGTCACTTTGATGACCAGAGCCTTGTGGCCCAGGGAGGATTGCATTTGTCTACAGTGCAGCATGGAAACTATCCACTTGCAGACAATGGGGTCACTCCACGACATTGCACTCCGTTATTTAACGCATCATGTGAGGCACTGTCAAAAGCGCCTTCCATAACCAAAAAGACGCACATTACCGTCTCTTTCCTAGCAAGGGTGTCTTCGATACTGCTTGTCAGCATATTCACAGGAATTTCCTATTTCATACAACTATCGGTAATAGTTGATTCCGATGAAGTGAATTTCCAGACAGAACCCACTTTCATATATTTCTGCCTATCAATCTTTCCAATGTTTTTAAAACAAATGAGTTTTTTTATTATATTAAGGCGAAAAGCATATTAAGGCTATTATCGCCTCCCTAAATGTAAGTGTGAGTGTAAAGTGTTAAAAGTCGTAAGTGTAATTGTTTGTTAGACTCGGGTACCACGAGAGACGTCTAAATCCTCTCAATAGGTGCGGATAATCTGCACCCCATGCAGGGGTAAAATAAATGAGGTGAGACTGATTAACCTAAATGTTTTTGTATGGGTGTGATCTGAATGACCATGCTTTAGAATAAATATGACTCTACTGATCAGCGATAAAATCAGAAGATAGCTACCTTCAGACTAAGGTAGCTCTGAAGTGTAGCAAAGTCGAACAAAAAGAGTCTGGTCCCTTCTGCAATAAGATGGGGAATATGCCATCCCCTACAGGTGATTTAAACTGGTGGAATCATTGCACAACCTGTTTAATGTTGGATACTGTCACAATACGCCTGGCAAAAAAATGGGTTTACCTTACCAGAAGTTAAGAATTTTTATGTAAATCATTTTGGTTTCCCAAGGACACACAGTGAAATCAGCCTTCCTCTACAGGTTTACTTTGAAAATAAACATGACGTCAATCCTCACTGGTTGGAAGTCATAATTGTAATTTAATATACAATATTCTTGGGCGAAAAGTGTGGGTCTAAATCTAATTTTAAATCGTAAGTGAACTTATAAATTGAACTAGGCTATATATCGATATTACATTCAATGGTAGATAATTTACATTTCGAAGCTTAAATTTAATAAAACCTTCTTGACCACAACAAAGTCTATTAATGAGGAAGCGTAAACTAAGCAACTGCAGTACCAGGTATAGAGGCGAGCTCGTTTACTAGAATTTTACTTGAAGTTCCACTTGTACACTGTCATGTCTCTTTCTTGCCCTTAATTTCTAAATTCATGACTCTAAAGCTTAATTAAAAAAAAAAACTAGTCCCTATGGCGTTGAAATCCAAAATTACAATTTCACATTGTAAGAGTTCATTGTGCTGAGGAGTGAGAAGTAGTTTGTTACCTTAAACTCCTCCGAGGATGTTAGCTGTGATATTAAAATGACCATAAGGTGTTTATTGGACGAATTTGTCCAATAATTAATCTTGTCTGGTTTAGTTTATTCATGAGTGATTGTGGTACAGAATGTGATTTATTTTTTTTAAGACAAATGATTTTCATAACCTACAATGCACAGTATTTTTGCAAAGTATACTGGCATGCAAAGCAGTATTAACATGTCAAAGCTTACATGTATTAAGTTGTTAAGATCAAATAAAATGAGCATCAATTACTATATCAACTAATAATTGGGTTTTTTCCCATAAATTTTTACCAAACAAAACAATTACTTATATTTTTAAGTAAACTGTAGTTGATTACAATTTTGTAATTTTCTCATGAAAATTAAATTTTTCCATAGCACTGATTAAAACACAGATCAGGATACAATAAAATTTTTGGAATATCAGAGACATTTTAATTTATTTTATTACCAACTCTGTAATACCTATAATAATTATTATTTCTTACAATAATTATTACAACAATAATTATTAATGGTGTAGACACCATTAATTATTAATGGTTTGTCAAATGGTTTGAATGAATAATATTCATTGATGAAGAAGACTGTATTGTAAGCTATCAGACCATACACTAAAAGAAGATAAAATTGGTAAGACAATAAAAAAAATTTAAAAACATCAAAAATTAAAGCAGAAACATCAGTGGATACATACATAATTACTAAAAGTGTACAAATATACTGAGGATGTACCAATTAATAACAAATCGCAGGGTTCATACAACTTTGTAACATTTCAAAATCAAGGCTATGCTTACAATCAATAATATACCATTTCCATCCCTGGCCCATCTTTGATTGGATTGTCAGATCAAAGATCAAGCTTCGTTCTAATTCAATAAATAAACTAGAGTTCAGACTGTGTATTTCTCGAGCCTATTTAAATTAATGTCAAAGATTTTTACAAACTCGCAAGTTGTAGGAAGAAGGGTGCACAAGAAATATGAACTTTCTTGCTCAAAGCAAATTGGTCTATAATTTGATCATAATCAGATGACTGCACTGTTAACACAGCAAATGAATCGTTTTGAGTAGATCTCAGGTAATTTTAAAACATAAAGAAGCATTACAGCTGACAATAAGGTTGCAAACGATTGTCCGATAAGCAATTTCAATGTTGGTATAAAATGTAACAAATTCAACTTCCCTTTGAAACTTTAGTAAAGCAACTGGGAAGACATCTTTTCCATACAGACAGTACTGAAAATGTAATATTTCATCTAAATCAGTGGCAAACAGTTTTCTCAACAAATCTGATTTTTCCTTACAATGATATCATTCAATTCGAAGTACTAAATTCAATAATTAGATACTTTCGGCTGACAACTGGACACGACTGTCTAAATGAACACCTGAAGAAAATTAAGATATTAAACTATGGCAACTGCACATTGTGTGAATGCTCAGACACCAACATGAACAAGGACCACCTCCTGGTCTGCAGAAAATTAGATGAAGAGAAGCAGAGAAGAGACCTCCCTGACCTCTACTGGGAAGCAAGATCAAAGATGGCGTGAGCCATTAGAAAACAACAACAACATAATAAGATATAATTTCTTTAAAATAAAGCTTTGTTTTTTCAAGTCAGTTCAATAATTAAATTATCTAAAATAACAAATGAGTTGATTTTGAAGTTATCAACTCACCATCTCAGGTCATGTCATGATGTCACTTTGAGATTAAACGAACAGACACTTTTATCTAAAAAAAGCAGCATAACCTTGAAAATGACAAATGTCAACTTTCTTTAGTTTTCTTGCTTGTTAAATTGAACTTGAGAGTAAAAAATCTCACTGTTATATGGTATGCTATTTGTATTTCTCCTAAAATATTTTCCTGTTTTCTTATGAATATAAAAATGTTTAAAATTATCCAAATTTTGTTTTCTTCATAAAGGTTTAACCTTTACACAAAATAGTATATTTCTTACCAAAGGTGCATTGCTTGCTTGCAGTGGTTTTTACACTGTATTTAGAAAATTTACATCCCTAGCCTGTGCAGAAAAACCTATCCTTGACCAGGCTGAATTGAAGTTTGTAGTTCAGCCCGTTATACCAAGGTAAAACATAAATTACATTAGTGAATATATGAAGAATATCTGTTTTTATATATTGTTCACTTTGAATCTGCGTTAACATGGAAATATTCTATAAACAAAAAATTGTCAAATTCTGATACAGTGGTACCTTGATATACGAGTGTTTTGAGATACGAGCCGCTGAGCGAGCGATATTTTGCTTTGAGGTGAGAGCAAGATTTGAGATACGAGGAATCGCACACTACACCGCTTCACACGACGCGCATGTTGGTGTTGTGTGCAGCGTCTAACAGTTTCTCCCATCTCAGTCTGTGTGCGCATGTTCTGGACGGACCACTTTAACATCGTGATATGCCTAAGAATTATTGATCAGACCTGGTTGGGTGTTACGAGGACCTTAACCTCTGCATGGAAGAAGCTGTGGCTGTAGCTGAAAGGGCCTTCGAAGGATTTGGAATCCGAAGTGTCTGTGGTAGAGGAGATTGTTTCTCTAGGAAAATCCATGGGTCTGGAGGTGGATGAGAGATGTGAACGAACTCGTCGAGGAACAGTCTCAGGAGCTGACAACCGAGGAGTTACACGATCTACACGCGCAGCAGCATACGGTGGTTCAACGAAAAATTAGTTTTGAAGAGGAGCCAGAGATGGAGGAGGTTATCTCTACAAGAGATATAAAGGAGATCTTGGGAATATGGGAGAAAGTTGTAGAGTTCGTGGATAAAAATTACCCCGAAAAAGTTGAAACTGGTCGTGCATCGGAGTTGTTCAGTGAAACTTGCCTAACTCATTTCCGCAATATCCTAAAAGAGAGGAAGAAACAAACCTCTTTGGACAGTTTTTTTAAACGATCTGCAGGTGAAAATGAGCAAAGCGTGACGAAAAAAGCGAAGACCAGAGACGAAAATTAAGCGCTTCTGTAAGCACTCACTTTTTCTTTTATTATGTTTTTATAGAATATGTATTTGTTATTTATAAATAAATGTTTCATCTTGTAAATACATTTTTCTTATTCAAAAACAAGTGAGGTGGTGTTTTGGGAGCTGTAACAGATTAATGGCATTTCAATGGGGAAAATTGCTTTGATACGAGTAATGTTATGGAACGAATTAAACTCGTATGTCGAGGCACCACTGTATTACATAATTTCTTAAATATTTAAGTATAATTTTAAAATAATAAATCTGACACTTACTATTACAGATCAAATTAACTACAGTGTTAAATACTTCAATAAAAAATTTTTTAGATTATTTTATTTATTAAAATTCAGTAAATGTATTTACAAATTAGTCCAGCACAGTACACATATACAGCCTAACATGTACTATGCATCCATGAGCACCAACATTCTCTTGTTTAATGCACCAGGTTCCTACAAGACTAAGGAAGAAGAGATAATCACGTCATTTAACTGGTCTTAAAAGGTGAGTCCACATATAAGCAGTAAACCTACAAGTGAGGACTGCGTACATTTGTACAGACTGACATTACACTTGAAGACAAATTTTCATTGGTGGTTAGAGAGAGGAGTGAAGTGGTGTCATTTGCGTTGACCTGTAGTTATTAGAATGCAATCCTACAATTATAACTGACAGGCCCTTACAGTATTACAACAATGTTATTTTTCTTAGCCGTATTGAAATAAATGGATCGATAATAAACAACTTTGTCAAGACTTCTGGACATCCTTTTAGAATTTCATCATCTACTTTATAATAAAGAAAACTTTCAAAATCAATTTTTCCTTTGCAAAATCATTTTTTTTAATTCATTTTTTCAAGTATTTAAAAAGCCACTTTT
Organism: Callitettix versicolor; assembly: GCA_022606455.1. NCBI lineage: Eukaryota > Metazoa > Arthropoda > Insecta > Hemiptera > Cercopidae > Callitettix > Callitettix versicolor. Next base: position 68,474,364 of record CM040182.1, on the reverse strand, counting down.
TATTATACTTTTAAAATTACAGTAGAGCGTCGATTATCCGAAGCCCGGTCATCCGAAACGTCGGTTAACCGAAAGCGGTGGCGCGGCGGCCAGACAGTGCCGGTGCGGCAGCTCGACAGTAGTACAGTCTCAATATAGAGTGTGCACTAGCACATACAGTGACGAGTCAGTCTCCGTGTTGTTTTGCTGTGTAATTACCGAATGTTTAATTTTACTTTACCTAATGTTTATTTTTTCATTATCAAAGAGTTGTTTTACTGTACAGAACACTGTATACTGTACTGCTTATATTTATCATATGTCATTAAACAACTGGATGAATTTATGTGCTGTACGTGTCTACTTGCTCCTTAAATTGGTTCTACCACTGTTAAATTATATCACACTACCTTTTTTCGAATATGTTCGTTTATCCGAAAAATCGATTATCCGAACACCACCCTGCACCAATTGTTTCGGATAATCGACTCTCTACTGTATTATACATTTTTAAAATACTAAAAAGTATTTTAGTAAGATCTGACAAATTAAATATATATATATATATATATATATATATATATATATGTATATAGTGAAAATTGCATCTTTTTTGAGGTTGTAAATTATTAAAATAAAGCTTGAAGCTGATCTTTCTAAATATATATTTATTTTCTGAAGACAATGCATATCCAAGTTTTAAAAGGCGAAATGAAAAAATCACCCGTCTGCAAAACACAAATTTAAATTAAATGTAGCGTGCCAGCATCCATTGTAGTTCGTCATACTAGCCACATGATTAAAGGAATACTTCTCCTCTCCTTCATAAATTTCTTATGATATTCTTTCCATTTTCATTTTTTTTTGGTGTTTAACATCCGACTATTGTGCACACTTTGGCTAATGCAGACGATGGGATATTTTATAGCGTATGAAAATGCCAAGCCCTCACCGGGAATCGAACCCGGGTCCTCGGGGTGAAAGCCTAGTATGCTATCCACTAGGCCACCGAGCTTTCCAAAGCACTCGGATCAAAAACAAGTCATTTACTTCTTAGAGATTATTTCTTGTCATTGCAGCTTTGTCACTTCCTGACCACTAAATATGTCAGCTTCTCGCTTGTAATGGCAATTTAATAATAATACTAACACTATTCAATATCAATTGCACTGGAAGGTCTGTTACCTTCCAGAGGTTTCAATTTGTGATGACGTGTTTCCTGATGCTATTTCTGCATCAGTTATTGACACTTTATGAAGATCATTTGTTTTCAACCTGTAGTTATTGTGTAGCACCGTTGACGTAAGCTCTCAGACTGAGATCTGTTATATTTTCACAAGTGTGCAAGAGCTGTCGATTGTAATGCTTTAAACTTCTGATAATTCATTCGAGCAAAACTAACTTAGGATGAAACCGCCCTGTAAAAACCATCATAAATAGAAGCTTCAGGGTGAATTTATTACAAAGTATTACACTTTAGTTAATATTGACAAAAGGCAGTAAAATAACAACTCAGCAGTACAAGATGTTTTTTATTTATTTCAATAATGTAGACTTTCATCAATGGAAGATCCCTAAACACGCATTCAAGTTGAATTTGAATAAACTCTTGACAACTATGCTTTGCTACAACTAACTTATGAACCTAAGGTGAAGTAACTCAACCTACAAACTAACAAAACTTATCTTAAGAATAGTATTAAGAATTATAAAAGAATTTTCCACATGTCGCTTTCGTAGTCCTCCTAGATAGTTCCTTGCTTAAAAAAATTGTAAGTCCACATGACACTTTGAATTCGGATACAGTATTTCAAAATAGAAACATAAGTCTTTTTTTTCTAAATAACTTCATTCATACCTTTAAGATATATACATATACAAACACACACTTCTATAAACATGTATGTTTTATGTATATATATATTATATGTACATATAATGTATTTATAAATGCATATAATATATATATATATATATCTCCATATATGTGTACAGATGAAACACATGCATGTATGCATGCATACACTAACAAACGTACATATACGTACGTAAGTAAAATTTTTATAAAATTGTCTATTGTTTTTTTTTCACCTGCCACAATGTATTAACAAATCTGGGAATAGTCTACCACTGTAGTTGCAAGTGAGCACACATACATACAAAATATGAGAAAATACAAATTTGCAGTTAAGATTGCAAGATTCGCTGTTCCAACCATACAAACTGGATGGAATGTTCAATAGACCAATTTGATGGTGTAAAATGACTTGCAAAAAACACAAATACAAATTAAAAAAACTTGCAAAACTAATGCACACTTAAAAGTACTACAGCGAGTGATGTATCGATCTTAAAATTACTACATTCCTATACTGAGAAAATGACTAAAATAATTTACTAATTATTTACTGCACTAAACAAAGAAATTTTTATGTGATCTCTATTAATCGTGCATCGACTTTATTGAGCTTCATTTAGAACTACAACAATATGCAATTTCTCAATTTGTAAGATACACTAATTTGTAAGATTAAAATAAATATTATAAATGCTTTACTTTACATAAACATGTGTTCTACAGGTAGCTACAGTTGACACAGTTAACCTAGGCGATGAAAAAAATTAATATTAGAATGGTAATGGGACAAGGTATAAAACAAATACAATAAGTATATGCATCGGGACTTTACAACTGTCTAATTAACCTTTACCTTGGCACTAGTTCACTCCTGTAATCTGAACTGATCGGCAATTTACAGAAAATAAAATTATTCCAATTCAAGAAATATATTATTATTGATTTTAGAATTAAATAAAGAGGCGAACTAAATGTTTTTAGCCACATAATCAAATTATGTTTTAATATTGATATAAAAATTAGTGTATTAAAGGTCAAATATTTGTTTTACCTTTTTAAGCCAAATTTTAGTTATCATCACTAATCTCATATGTCTCTGGTGAGAATAGTAATTGGTACAAACAATTAATTAATGAAATAGGACAAACACTTTAAAAAGAACAAGAATTATGCAAATAAACTAATTAATTAGTAACATTAAAAAGATTTAAAGAATAAAGTTTGAAAGAACTAGCCAATTATGATTAGCAGTTGAGTTGGACAAGACATCGCAAACAATTAACAGAGATTCATTAACAGTGTATAAATGTGTGCTTTTCATTAAAAAAATTTTTTTTGGAATCATAAATTTAAATAAATACTAAGGTAAAAGGTAAAATGAAAACCGTCACATATATTTTACTGTAAAAAACATTTTCCCTGTTTTCGCCCACAAAACTGTTAAATATGATAATAGCCAAGACAGTAAAATTAAAATACAAAATGAAGAATACAGGTTGAACCTTTAATAACAATGATATCCACAAACTACAATGTTTGCTACAGGTCATTTCATTGCTGCCAGTTGTGCCTCACGATAAAAAAGTTCATAACTTTAAACTGAAAATCATCTGCAACACACAACACTGCTGGTTGTGAATATCATAGTCAGTTATTTAAAGGTTCGATCTATATTTCTGATTTTGTAGTTTTAGTAATTTTGTATCTTTAATTGACTGACATGCACTTGTACTTTGGAATAATTCACAATTTATCATAATTGTAGACAAAATCATTGTTCTTCACAATTTTCCAAAGTAACGTAGAACGTTACTGTTGGAGTATAATATACTACTCCTATAATATACTCCTAGTCTTGGAGAAGACAACTACTATAATATACTCCAATGTATTCAACAATGAAATTATAATATGTTTCGATGTTTTTAGCAATAAAATTATATTGAAAATTAGAGTTCAGTAAATTTAATCCAGAAAAAACAAGATTATTTTTAACCTGTCAATTTCACTTGTTTACAGAATAGTTACCAACAAAACCTTACTGAGATTAACTGTATCAACCTAGCATGTAACAAACCTGTGCCCCTCTCTATTTCCTTAGTCTTACCTAACAACCAAGTGAAGTGAAAACATAACCTAACAAAATAAAACACTGCTATTACTGCGATACATCTAAATAATTACACAACATTCCCAAAGGTATTTTTAAATTTGTTCGGCTAAGCTTTTAAATGCTTTTAACAGCTCGTTAACCCTCGGATTAAGAGTACAAACACAAACATGATAAAAATTTTGTTTAGTCCGTTATATTTTTTCACTGTACTCATAATCTAATTACCTGTTTACGAAATATTTTAATTTTTTTATGCGAAAGTCATGTGACTAAAAAAAAAAAATAAGTGTTAAAAAATTTAACTATTATGTACAATTTTTATGATGGGTAATTTTTTAACTCGTAACATAACATGATATAGCTATTAATAACAACATTTCTATTTGAATCACAAAATTTTACTGTCTGTATCCTGAAGAAGGATCCGTTATCCAATCATTTTCAAATCGGAAATCAAACATTCTATATTAAAACAAACAAAATAAAGTAACTTCTGCTTATAAAAAATGAAAAGTATTCCTTTCACATTACAATGAAGCAATTAAGAGCAGTTTATGCTTAAAATCAGACAAATTTATTTATTTACAAAAATGACTTGCAAATTATATATATACACATTTTTTAAAGTAAAATAAACACATAACTGCAGACAACAGACACTTTGTGGTTAAACATCTCGTTCAAAGAACATAAAAAAATTAACACTGATAGATCCAGCGTCCAAACTCACTTGTCTCACTTTATGCTTTAAAAAAAATATACATAATCATAGAAACAGTTACCATTGTTGGTTGTCAAAGTTCTTTTTGTTGATATTATTCTACCCCGTAAACCAAAGGGCAAGAAACACATGTACACAACACCTATGTCTAAAATTATACGTTCGGTTTTAAATATTAAACACTTTCAAATAATTTGTGTATGTGTTAAATAAAAACATTTTTATTTGATTTCAGGCACATTACATAACAAAATTCCTTTGTCATCCTGAAAGATTTCATGGCTGTTTACATACTTGATTATTTAACATTTAATTATTAGTATCAACAATAATATGAATATTTTTCATTAAAAAAAAACAATTTTTACTTTTTTTATCTAGGCAGATAATAAAAATTTTCCAATAATTTTATTTAATACATACAAACATATGTGTGTGTGTTACATATAATATAATAAATATTATATATAATAAAATTATTGAGAATTTTTTTATTCTCAACAATAAAACTCCCTACAATAACTCTACAATAAAATTCTCTTCTCTACTATAAACTCACCAAATAATGTAGACGAAAACAATTAATTTTAACAGATACGTACTTGTCATGTTTTCGAACTCCAATAAAGATTCTTGATTAGTTCTGTTTTCTTGTTAAGCTTCTTTTAAAATTATTTGTTCTCCTTCTGATTAGAATTTAGTTTATATTAGGTCTTAAATTACATATATAGAAGACGGATTTTTTAAAAAAATTGCATAATTTTGCAGAGATTTGTTTTCAATTGAAATATATATATTTTTATTTTGTTTCAAATAAAACGAAAGTTTACATTTATGCTTTTACAAAAAAGAAAGATTTTAAAATAAATAATTATTTTGAAATGTTTTTGTCGGGCTGTACAACGCCAACATTGCGAGTGGGCACAGAATTCTCGATAGTGCAAGCCCAAGAAACAAATTTCAAAATTACTCGTATCATAATCTTTGCAAAATTATGCAATTTTTTAAACTAAAAAAAAAAATCAATTGTGTATACATGTAATTTAAGACATAACATAAACTGAATTCTAATTAGAAAAAGAACAGAGTTTTACTTTATAGACATTTTTGTTCAGCACATTTTTTGATTTTACGCTGAATCGAATGCGATAAACATTGAAAACAAATGAGTTCATTGATAAATGTAAATGAAAACACGAAAATAATTTAGAAACAAACTTAAAAGAATACAGAACTAACAGAGAACCTTTCTTGGATTTTAATATCCATTAAAACTGTTTTAGGCTATGTGACCAGGTGAGTCTTATTAACATACAATATTCCATAAACGGCTTAAAAGTAAAAATATATTTTTTTGTATTTGAACCTTTGTTATTTTGCCGCTATATGATCAGGTGAGTCTTATTAACATACAATATTCCATAAACGGCTTAAAAGTAAAAATATATTTTTTTGTATTTGAACCTTTGTTATTTTGCCGCTATGTGACCAGGTGAGTCTTATTAACATACAATATTCCATAAACGGCTTAAAAGTAAAAATATATTTTTTTGTATTTGAACCTTTGTTATTTTGCCATCGGTTCATATGTACATGTCAAACTTCTGTCCATATTGGAGTCATTATTTTACTTCTGAATGTGCTTAAATTATCAATTTATTCTGAACACGGAAAACAATACCTGTAATATATCTATAAGAAAAATAAATTTATTTGACCTTGATTTATACTACAGCCTGAAATCAAACATTTTTTTCAAACCATTTTAAAATAAAATATGGAATATATTATTGAAAATGATTTTGTACTATTCGGAATGATTCTCAGGAGAGAAATCTTGATACAAAGAAAACAGTTGGTGGACTAAAATTTCATAAAGTAAATATTTCATACTATAAGCACGGTCAGACCCTAGGCAGACACTTTTCAAGCGGCCAAATAAACCATACAAATTTATGCTCTTCTCTTAAAAATAGGAAAAATATAGCCAAACCAAAAGCATACAGGTCTATTTGTAGGCGAATTCTTTGTACAACACATGCGCAGGGTTTACTGGAGATTACAAAATGGCAGGAGGGCGGAAGGCGGGGTTAATGCACTTCTGAAGATTCAGGTTTAACTGAGTGATGATTCGATGGGTCAGCTGTACTCAAAGGCTGAAAAAAATAATAACAAATTTAATAACGGTAAGCTTAGATAGTGGCACAAAGAAGAAATAACTCTATAGAAAGATGCAATCTATGTGCTATGAAATGTCACACAAACAGAGAATTAGCGCCAGTTATCTCAGTTCAAATATCCTTATTATCTTCAACAGCGTAGTAAATCTGTCTACCAATTCCAGCACCATCATCATGCAGTCATGTTGTGAGTAAAGTAATTTTTGAATAAACTGAGCAAGAAGATACTTCAAAACAAAACTGTTGCGCAGAAGTTGTATGGAAATAAACATATAAATTAAAATTGTCCTAAATTATACTGGACAGGAAAAAAGCTTTTTAACTATATTTCGTATTATTTATTGAAAACTACTTTCTGGTTAAGGGTAAAACAAATGGTTTATAAAAATAGTAGTACTTATTAACTTTACACAAATCATTTGTTGAATAACTGAATTTTGTTTTTTCTTTAATTACCCTATTCAATGAGTTTAGAAAAGAACAATATTTTTTAGACATTTTAGATTGGATTATTATTACCACATTACTATAAGTTAAATATTATTTTGACAATGTTTTTTTCACCAAGAACAGATAAATAGAAAAATCCAGTGGCAATTACATATTCAAAGCAGGAACCCTTTGGTCAGTATTCAGTTGTGATTAACTACAAACTCCATTAGCTACTCAATTTCTAAATATAAAACTGATAAATGTATTAAACTCTTTACAATCTGTTTATCGTTGGTATAGTTTTCTAAACATCGTTTGATAAAACCTATAAAGATTGGTGCGTGTGTGTATATAAAACGATATATCAGTGACCAAATAACCAAAATTGGAACCGACTTTGCTTGCATAATTCAACATTCCAGTGACTATTCATAGCAAATAGATCTTTGTTTTGCAACCTTAAAAGTTAGATATTAACATTTAAAATAAAACATAAACCCAGGTATAAAATAAATATAACAAAAAAAAAAAAATATATAAATTAACATAATTATGATTAAGAAAATGAAATTTAACCCTTTCCTGCATTATCTTTTCAGTGAGATATTTTTAACCCTCTGCACACCACTGAGCGCAACATTACTCTAAACACCCTAGACGAGTATTCTCACAAATTCATATTTTAAACAACAGAATTCAGGGAAATACAAGTTTAGTATCTGTATAAAGTTTTGTAAGATTAGAAATCATGCTGGAATAACTATGCTTTAGTATAACGATGATCAGAACTGTGCCCCCACTATGCCCATGATGTGATACACTTCTACAGAAGTATGATAAATTACTTCGTTGCAGTAAGTCCACAGCATTACTTAAATTTAAAATTATTTCATACATAAAAAATAAATAAATTAAAAGAAATTTATAAACAAAATTTGACCAACTAGATGAGCGGTTCTGCAATGATTCTTAGGGAAAAAACATTAGCATAGACCAACACTAAATTTTACTGTTAGCAACTATATGCTATATGCTAAATAAACCGATGGAAAAATTATGAGAAATAAGAATTGCTGTTAAAAAAAATGTATTCATACTTTATTGCTTTTTAACAGGTGTGCAATGGTAAGTGACTTCTTTCATCAGACGATTAAGCTGCAGCGACTTGTACAGGATTGCCATGATTTCACTTCAAATTAAAATATACAAATACTAATCTTTATTTTTAAAAATTTTTTTGTTTGTTTTTTGTATTTAACATCCGACTATTGTGAACATTTGGGCTAATGCAGATGATGGGATGATTTATAGCTTATGAAAATGCCAAGCCCTCGCCGGGAATCGAACCCGGGTCCTCGGGGTGTAAGCCTAGTACGCTATCCACTAGGCCACTGACGCGGCTTTTACTAATCTTTAAACAGAGTTTACAAAACAAATTAAGATACACTGAAGCTCGTAGAAACGTAGGTTGAACTTTTAGAAAGAGAAACTGTCTCCTACAAAATACCGGAAACCACTTAACTAATTCAAAAATATTTTAACAAAAACAAACATGTACTGTGCCTACTTTCATTAAAAGAATCTGTGCATGGACATTGAAATAGACACATAGATTTTACAACATGTAACAAACAAATTATGCAGGAAAAGGTTAACTTACTGGAACAACAAACTGTGACAAAGAATACACAAGAGGAAGAGAGCAGAGTGCAGGAATGTACCTTTTAAAAAGCTTATGCCTGAAGGTAATTTTAGGCTGCTAAAAATATAATTCTTAAAATATCAAAATACTTTAAATTCTGTCTTATATATTACACACACACACACACCACAGAGGGGTTCAGACTGGCTGCACATATTGAGAGGATTTAGATGTCTTTCACGGTACCCGAGTCTACCGCACACTTACGCTTTTGACATTAACACTTTACACTCACATTTACATTTAGGGAGGCGATAATGGCCTCAATGTGCTTTTCGCCTTAAAATAACTATACACACACACACACATACATTTTTCCTCCTATTCTTAAATACAGTTGCTCTAACACCTTTAATAAAATTTTAGATAATCTTAACGTTGTTTTCGTTCTAAGATTTAAATTTTGTACGAGTAATACTAATGAGAATGAGCGAACGGCATTAATGGAAAGGGTAAAGCGTACAGCAGTAACTACAGTCCTGAACCAATATACCTTCAGGTGGCTCAGTTCAAAAATGCATCAGACTCACTGGCCCTGATATTATAATCTAAAAGTTAACCTATTACGGACTGTTTATGTACTTAGTTTTTCTAGTACTTCCAAATCACATTTTTATGCAACAAAATCATAAATAAGACTTTGAGGAAAGAAGTTACTCATGTAAGCTAACTTGGTCTTATCATGATTGTTTTCGGACTTACTAGTTTTCGCAGCCCCTAGTAAACCCTGATCAAAGGATAAATCGTGCAACCAACCCTCTTGGATTCCAGTTAAGCCGACCACTTTCTTCAATGAGTTTCAGCAGTCCCCTGAGAAATATGCTAATTTTTTTTTAAGAAGCCCATTTGCTACTACCTCTCTTCATTTTGTGATATTGTGTTGCCAATGGGCATTTGTATATATAAAAATATCTGATTTGAAGAAAGGCCATCATCTTACTAATTAGAGATGTTTACCCCCCCCATTTATAATTTGTTTATGATGCAGATTTGCTTAGCATCATCTCATTATGCTGTAATTCACTGCTTCTAGGTTCCGTGGGGATAGATACAACTACAGTTTCTACACCTCCAGGCTCCCTTCACTCAAGTCCACTTTTGTCAGTTCCCAGGGTTTTGTGGGCTTTGACGTTTGCTTCCAGTTATCAAAATTTCACAAGTAGCTCGGAAATAAAATGGCCACCCATTCAGAGTCCTGTATGCCTAGGTAGTGTGACTCTAACTGGAGATCACCTGGTATCCAGAATCCGCAAACTTTTAAGCTAAGCTCCCAGTTAGCAGCTTTGTCATGCAGCCTTTGACATATGCTTTTTCATTTTGACTTGGGCTAAAGGGATCTAACAAAAAAGGAGGTAGATTAGGAATGGTTAGATCCACCTAGATCCCCCATGGTTGCCAAACTCGTACTCACAAATGTGTTAGCCTGAGAACATTTTTGGATGGTCATTATTCCATTTCTATTCCTAACTTAACTTAGACTGGAATAGACTAAAACTGTAATACACAAAGTATATCAAGCGAGTGAATGCTACTTGTAAGCACTTTCAACATTTCGTAAGTATACAATGGATTAAAACGGAAGTTTTCAGAGGCCTAAACAAATTTTGTTTCAGATTTATCCGGTTTGTGTAAATTTCAGTTTTTCTAAACTTTACATTTGTAGCAAGTTTTCTTTAAACTTATTAGCAAAATTTTATAGCAAAAACCATATCGCATTTAGTTATGAAATAAGCTGCCAAAAATTACCTCCAAATCTTTTACACTACAACACAACCTAATTATAAAAGTGCATTCATCAATTTTATCTTAAAATGACTACTCACTAAAAAAAAAGTATAGATACATCCCTCATCATGAAGGGTTATCACAGGGATAAATTTCATCCCTCCTAATGACAATATCACAGGAAGTACAGGACTTAAATTTATTTTTGAAAAATATTCTTTTTGTTGAAATCGCTCAACATCAGGTCTGGAGATTATTTATTGTTCATTAGGTTAGGTAATCTTTGTTAGTAGAGCAGGAACTCCTTGATATTCTTCATTCGCTTCCACCCTACACTGGTAAAATATGAACTGAGCGGACTTCTTTTGAAATTACTTTTGTTTTGGTTTTAGCTAAGATTGTATCTTGTCAAAGTTACGAACTGGAGTCTACCAGTATTACTATCAACTGTGTGCTCGTGCATGTGTGTGTGTGTGTGCACGCACACGAGCGTTTATTTACATTTTATAATAAATTAAAAAGCAACGAAAATTTATAAAATGACTATTTTTTCTGCTATAAAACCAATGAATAGAAGATTACACTGAACTTCATGCACAAAATGGCAATTTCAGAAATAAACTATTCACTCTAATAACTGCTAACTGGTTTTTACAAGTCATGGGTAGTGGAGCAAATATGGAAACAAAATGGCTGCTATTATTTGTGGCACAATGAATGTACCAAATTTAACAAATATACAAAAGTTTATTTTGTCTAACACCTGTATATCTATATACAGGAATTTGACAGGGATTTTTATTGTATTCCGAATATGACATTAGACTAGCTGAACTGAACCATTAGTCACAGTTTGGGGGGGGGGGGCATCACCTAAATTTCAATGCCATGTAAAACTTTTTTTATGGAGACAAGCAACTCTATTTGAAAGCCACCCACTAAAAAACAAAATCAAGATCTACTTTTATGTCGAAGTATCGAAGTAAAATATTGGTTTTATTTCAATATCAAGTTACTGCAACAAGCTATCACCGTGCTAATGTTATTATATTACATGCATGTTATTTAGTTTGGTAACCTCGAATATGTTCAACCTACAGAACTCTGTGGCTGTGGCGACTAAGCTTTTCGCATTGAAATAACCACATATCTATAATTTTAACAAATATTTAAATAATTTATAGTCATCCTAACCACAAACTGTGCATTCAAATAATTATCTAGGCTTACAGTGTGTAATTCTCCACTTTACCAGCTATTTTTTTCATAACAAAATATATTTGTTTTGAAAGAATTCTAAACGGTTTTAGTTCCAAAATTCACAAGACAGATTGTAAACACACAAAGTGATAGAAACGTTCATGCAATCACTAGTGAAAAACGAGAGAACTTCACTAAGAACAATGTTGACACTATATACACACACACCCAAGTGTCCTGCCAACACAACCTGTTTGTCATAATTTAGTAATTGATAAATTTGTATTCTACAAATATTTCTATTTTTTTACATAGTAACATCAATCAATACACATCTGTGACTTAATTTGTTTATTTCGGTGGTAATTGTACATTATTATTTTTAAGTATAAATTTGTATGATAATTGGGATAAGAAATGTTTTTATAAGAAATTGTACCGGGCATGTCGAATTGCCCATATGACTTTTTTCATGTTGTCGACGAATTTGTGTATCTCACAGAACATATCTGTACTGATAGTCCTGAATGTTAATTTAGCCCATTTCAGTAGTAATTAGTTATTATTGTAAAGTACAGATTATGAATTATGGTATTTGTATTAAGGTTTTTTATAACAAATTTCTTGCTGTAGCCCTATGCGACTTACTGATATTGTACAGTGCAGTTATTAGTATAATATGAAATTAGAAAGTGGACAGTTTTGTATTTGAATTTTTGTAAAAATATGTATATATTTCGTAAAAACATTTGTACCAACTGTTCACTGAACAATCTGTTGAGTATTTCAGCCAACCGAGGAAAATACATGAACACTGATCATTTAAATTTTACTAACTATATACCAGTGCTTTGCAACTGTATTATACAATAAGGAAAAAAGTTAATAAATTTGAATTTGACTTCAATTTTATATGTTTGGGAGACATGATTTTGTTTCGAAAAAGCGAGTTATTATACATAAAATATAATGATTTTTTCAACAAAATAAGTCGGACTGTTGGGCCAAAACCGTAGAATACTCATTATCCTTGGCAATAAAAATACGGTAACCATACAACCTAACATTCTACATGAATAAATCACATAGTGGCATTGTCCGTTGGGTCAACCAAAATTTTTTTTTTAATAAATTAAGACATTTGTACATACAATATTATTTGACACAGGTGGAAGAAAGTTTTGAAGATGGCCTAAAACTTATTAAGCCTTATTTAACAAACAATATAAACCTTTCCATTGGCAGTAGACAAATTTAGCATTTGAATATAACAGATACTGAGAAACGCAGGAATTTAAGGTTCATAAATAAGAACAGTTTTAATCCATTATTATTCACTCTAGTGAGTAAGAAGCTCTTTTAATATATTGCAAACAATTTTAACATGCAAGAGAAGGGATAGCATGTACGAGGGTGGTCTGATAAGTACTTAGTCTTGCCACCCGATGGCGCCACTGCCACTATCGCAAGAGAAATTTACTATCGTGTAGTACATTATCGTAGACGGCTACTGTCAAAATATCAGCCGAATCAGACTCGTAGTTTTGCTTTGACCGCGTGTGGGATTTTCGAAAAATGGAAAAAGAGCAATAACGGTCAGTGATTCGATTCTTGTTTTTGGAAAGGAAATCGTGCAGCGAAATCAAAGAGCGCTTGGATGCAGTGTACGGTGACTTTTCTTCTTCTATAGCGACCGTCAAAAATTGTTTTAACAAGTTTCAATGTGGTCGCATGTTGGTTTTCGATGAGTGACACTGAGGTGCCACAGAGGATTACATGACAAAAATCCATGATCTCGTATTGGCAGACCGTCGATTGAAGGTGTGCGAGGTAGCTGAAACAGTAGGCATCTCAAAAGACCGTGTGGGTCATATTCTGAATGAAATTTTGGGCATGAGAAAGCTGTTGGCACGATGGGTTCACAAGGTGTGATCTACACCGACTACCTGAAGAAGGGCAAAACGTTCACAGGGCTGTACTATGCCGAATTATTAATGCGATTCGAATAGCAGAAAAAAACGGCCACATTTGAAGAAGAAAAAAGTGCTCTTCTACCACGACAACGCACCGACTCACATCTCTGCCCTTGCCATGGCCAAATTTGGCTACTAACTGTTGCCCCATCCACCATATTTGATCCTGTGCGACTTCTTTTTGTTTCCAAATTTGAAAAAGTCACTAGCCGGGAAGAAATTTGTGTCGAATGAGGAGGTCATTGCCGCCACGGAGGCCTACTTTGCAGACCTCGAGAAACATATTTTTCAGACGTGTTAAAGAAGTTGGAGCATTGCTGGGTCAAGTGTATCTAGCTAAAAGGAGACTATGTTGAGAAATAAATCGCCACGTTTGCAAATTTTCGTTTTTCTTTTGTAGGCTAAGTACTTATCAAACCACCCTCGTAAGTGTATTTAAGAAATATAATTAATCTAGTTTTCACGTACTGCAAGTTTATTTTAACTACGTTATATTTCCTTCTTCTTTGTTCTTGTAACAAAATAAATACAGTAGGCAAGGGTATACAGAATTTTTTAACCTTTATAAAACGGAAATCTCCAAATGGAAACAAATTCTGGAATGTTTATGTTCCAGACAGGTTTTACTGTATATAATTGTACTTAGAAAATTTGTTTTGTGTGTGTGTGTGTGTGTGTGTATATATATATATACACACAGTACTTTTTGTGTGGTTTAATATTCTTATGGCAATTAGACTAATGTAAAGAGAAAGCAGAACCCACTCTACTTACTGGAAGCTAGGGGTTGCAACTTATCAGTGCTAAGCTAGTCTTGGTCCATACAGAGAAAGTAACTGAGGTTATTCTAATTTTAATTTTAATTTCAAATATAAAGTTCAGTATAATATTTCTATTTAAAGTTGCAGTATTACATCAGTCCTAATTACAAGACTAACAAATGTAAGTGTATAATAAAACCAAAGAAAAAAAATATTTACTTTTCCGATTCTCATAAGAGTATAAAGGTATTGCACAACTTACTTCCACGGTTAAACACGACCACTTCAAAGGTCAAACATGATTTTGTTCAAAATCAGTAAAATCCAGTAGATCTTAACCTTTTGTTTATTTGGGCAAATGAAAATCAAATAACTTTAAAATACACAGCAACATAATTGGTAACTAACTACTTTATAAAGTTAACGACAGTACATGTTTTAAAGTCTTATTGTAAAATGCATAAGCAGTAAATTAGTGAAACTATACTGAATTTCTTCGCCAAATTTTTTTGGGTACCAATTTTAATAAACTACTATGTTTACGCTGTCACCCATAAATCTCTAATGGTGGCCCACATTTAATCATGGCTCATGGTACCTTTGCTTTAAAAAACACAGCTACAATAACACAAAGAGAAAATAAATATCACATGGTTTTGCAGTATTCAAAACAGAAAACATTCAAAGCAGAAAGATTTTGATCATTTTCGTTAAGTGTTATTTTTAGAAATTGTAGTAACTAAAGCAATTCAAGTATATTTTAATAATAGTTGCATAAGCACATAAGAATTTGAAAACTGAACAGTTTGGTTAGCATCTTTGATACTGAGATTTCAGAGAGAATTACTAGTAATTGTAATTACCCGGGATTTAGATTACCGCTTAAACAGTTTCTTTATCTCTATTTACAATAAATTTCTTTGTTTCCGTTTCATTTTAAAAAATTCCAATAACGACAATTTTTTAACAACTCAAAAATTATGGATAAAGCTTTACATTGCAAAAATAATTTGAATTTGAAAAACTTATATACATATGAAAAACTTATATTATATGAAAAACGGTATACAACAAAATTTCAACATAACACAAACAAACACTGCTAGGGCCCGACTGAGCTTAATCCCCTATTTTGTACTATGTCTATATTTTAATACTTTAAGTACTATTACACGAAAGTATTCAAATTAACCTGTTAATTAAATTTCTAAATACCCGTTTTGAACGATTTTTTTTCCATGGTCACTTAACAGAAATTTCACTATATAGTGGCTACATAATTAATATTAGCACTTTCAATAGCAACTGATATAAATTACACACTGTAAATACCGGGCTGTTTAAACAAACTTATAGTATTTAAAACTGTTTTTTTTTATGAAGTAACATTGACGGCCAACATAAAAAATACAATGCCATATAAATGGTAAGTTCATAAAGTGAAAACAAAAGGGCCGAATATGTGGAATTATAGTACTGGGAACATATATTAACAAGGAAACATAGGTATTTTTTCTATAGTTCCCTAGTAACGACTTTTACATTAAGGAGAAGAAAGTGACAACATTCCCAGAAATATTTCCCTATGATCCGTTTTAAAAACATATCTTAATTTCCGGTTTAAAAATACTGGAAGAAATTTCGGTATAGTTGTAGCCAAAGTATAAAGTCTGTTGTATTATTCATTTTGAATACACATTTGCGAAAAACATATTTGAAGTTTAATGAAAATTAGTATGAATTGATATACAAATTTCTAAAATTTAGTTTTAATCTTAAAAATTTAAATTCACGTTTTTCTGAATAAAATCTGAACAGATGTATAGATTATCAATAAAACTTTCTTCTGAGACGCTTAATAGAAAGTTAAATGTCATTTATACTTTTAACGGTAAAGACCTCTCTAATAATAAGCCAAAACATTTGTTTTCTTTAGGTCAGTTTCTATTTAAACAAATCCCTACAATAAAATTATTAATATAATAAAAACAATTTTGTAATTTATCGTTTATTCTGAATCTGATCTCACAGTAACAAGATACCTAAAGATAAGAAATAATAGTGTGTTAATATTTAGATATCTATAAAGAACAAATAAAAAACATTAAGCAGTTCTCCCCTTGCATTTACACTTTTGTAACACATAGATGCTTGGACTACATTTACAGTAATTACAGCCATACACTGAACAATTAAAAACAATTAACAAAACACTGTTTTAACATCTGAGCACTTACACATACAGTATATCCGGTCTTTCAGCAAACTTCTATCACTGCACTGACCGCTGGTTTTCATCACTCTACAACCAGCAAAACGACAACACAGAAATCTCTTTCAGTGTTAAGTTACAAGATGCTCTAAAATTTACTTTAAAGTGTAAAAATGTAAATAAAAAAAACTGCATTAGTTTAATTAGATTAATAAACATGTACTAAATATATACAACAAGATGTTGCTTCTAATGAGAAAATCAAATTAATTTCTTGAATAACTGAAACTTATTTTTGTCCTCATTTTCCAAAATAACAAATTAAAATTAAAGTTATTTATTTCTTTTCTTCTGAAGGCAATAAACATTTGTAAAACAAAATCCAGGAGGATTAACTGTAAAGAAATTTTTAACTATTTAAATTGAAAGAAAACATTAAAAAAATGCTGGAAAAAACTTTTGCTGCATTTTCCACCTTAATTTACTTTACTGAGCGTCATTTAATTTCAATGTGACCTTGTTTTTTTTACTGTGTGGTTATTGTAATGAAATAATACTGTACATAAACTTTAAGCTATCATTAGTTATGAATATTCTTTAAAAAAAACATACATTTCTTTAAAGTTCAAACAAAATAGAAATTTTCAATATAAAAAATTTTAATGATTATCAAAAATTAAGCTGAAAATTGTAGGGGAAGTTCAGAATTTTCCTTAACTTACTAGGTTGTGTGGTATGCCAGGGGGCTGAGGAGCTGGTGGCTGGGGTTGCGCAGGTGCTACTGCTCCGGTCACAGAGTGCGGTACTTCATGCGGTGTTGTCGAATGGGCCTGCTGAACTGGTAAAGATCCGCCACCAGGGGCCGCCACTCCAGCTGCAGCACCGGCCGAGTAATATCCGCCATTCATTCCTTCCCCTGCTCCCACAGGATAGCCCACTCCAACGCCTACGCCTCCGGATGGAAAGTATTCTTTGTTGACACAGTTACGTAGACAATCCGGGATACGACCTACAATTGCTCGACGTATTTCAGAAGCGGCCATCTCTCTTAACTCTGTGCAAGAAGCATCAGAGTAAAATGCTGCATGTGGCGTGCATAACAAATTCGGAGCATCTTTTAACGGACCTAAAAAAAAATTCCACAATAAAATGTCATAAGTTTTGTTATTTCACCTATGTAATAGTCTATATATACATTAATAAAACTTAAAGAAGTTTATTAAATACAAGTAAAAAAA
The DNA here is from genome assembly GCA_022606455.1 of Callitettix versicolor. NCBI lineage: Eukaryota > Metazoa > Arthropoda > Insecta > Hemiptera > Cercopidae > Callitettix > Callitettix versicolor. Next base: position 68,456,270 of record CM040182.1, on the reverse strand, counting down.
TAAAATAAATATTTTACATTTGAAAGCTATATACAGTGAAACCCTGAAGACAGTAAAGATATGCAACCCACATGAAACATGCTTGACTTTACCAAACTGTAATATCATTACAAAAAATATGAACAAATAAACAAGTTATGGATTTCATGCCGTATTGAACAAAATCATTCAACAATTATTTTTGTTTTCACACAGATAATTAACCTTTTTGGAACTGGTATCACGTGTATGCTTTTAACATTATACAGCATCAACATACAAGATACTTTTTTAACAGACTAATGGTCCACTCAAGTGGCTTAAAAATGAAATATTTCACTATTACTAGGTTGCAGTATACGCCTAAAAAAACCATTTATAAGTCTTACCAGAGATCAAACAATGAACATACTGTCTGAAAGCTCAGCCGGTTTATTCGAATAATGCCAGGAAGCGATGATAAATGAATTTTATAAAATAACCTATTACGAGTATGAATTCAGTTACAGAACATTTCAGTACAGAAATAAAAATGTTTACAGACAAATGTGAATACCTCAACAAATAATCTGGCACAATGTAATTAAGAAATATTTTCAAACATATTTAAAAGGACAATTTAAAAAAAAATTACTGTGATCTAAGTACAAATCTTTTATAAGAGATTTTTAAAAATTAATTTCATAGTATAAAAAAGTTTTTGTGTTAATTATCCGTTAAATTTAAATTTTGTAATAACAGTACTGGGAGATACAATTTTTAAAAGTATTTACATATAAGAAAGGAATTAATTTTAAGGACAAGCCTATGTACGGGCATGAATGCCTCCAAATATGTTGTACTATATTGTATAATTTTTGAAGGAATTTAGAAAATAAATAAATATTTCTAATACGCCTTTCAATGTTTCTGAATTAAGTAAATTACACATTGAATTAAATTCATTGTTTGATTGCTACTATCACTTAAATCGCTTAGAGCTGCTGCGGTTAAGAAAGTATTTGTTTAAATATTATCACTGTAAAATACAAGACATCTACATATGTCGATTTAATTATTATTAGAAAGGTGTACAGTAGAGAAGAACTTAACCGCTACACTAAAACATATAGGGTCTACACAGGAAACAAATATATTTTAATACAATTTATAAATGAAGCAAGTACACGTATTACTGTACATTTCACACAGAAAAAACATTTACATTATCGACTCAATGATTTTATACATAATTTAAGCTGGTGTCCACTTTGTTATCAAACATGGCGCGTGATTTTACATAATTATAAATTTTACTCTCATATATATGGTACGGGTCTTCTGTTTTGTTGAACCGTGTATTTTAGAACAAACATAAAACTAATAATATACTGGTTACACTGTGACTTTTTAAATTTATTTTTAACTTATTTTTCCTGTCCAACAGAGCTGAGATGAACTTTCTTATGTGCGGACTATTCCTGAGCCCATCGATCCAAATAAGTAGGGGAGTTTTTTGTAGTATAAGTCGTGATTATCAGTAAACTTAATTTCTGCTTCAGTTTCATGCACAGTATTATATGTGCAATACTTACGTTGCTCACCTTGGAATACATTGTAGGGCTCATTTTCATGCACATCTAAGGCTGCGGCTCTGATTCTGCCTTGTTTCAAAGCTGCTGCTAGAGCATCATCATCGACAAGGCCCCCACGAGCAGTATTCACCAGAAATGCTCCTGAAATAAATATTGTAAACTTATTCGAATTCAAATAAATTATGTACAAATACAAATGTAAATTATGCACAAATACAAATCTTGGGCACAAAAACAATGCAAATCACTATCAGAGTAGATTTTAACTACAAAATATTTTTAAAACAAGTAAACTAATACATTGTAAATGTTAACAATTTTTAAAATATTTTTTTTAATAACGGATCATTTTCTAGGTCTTGGATTAAGCAGAGTGCCTAGCAAATAAGGGAATCAATTTTTAAGGACATTTTTCAGTATTCAAATACCCAATTTACATTAATATAAACAAATTTATTTGTGATACAATTATAAAATTTTATTAAAACAAATTATAGTTCTTGAAATATCTAAAAATTAAGCACCAAAGTTGTGCTGAAATTTCTACCTTTTTTTTTTAAAGAATTTTGAAAAAAAAAATTAAAAACGGATATAAACGAATCAACAAAATTTTTTTATTTTGTTTTTATTTTAAGGCAAAAAGCACATTGAGGCTATTATTGAGTGAATGTAAAGTGTTAAAGTCATAAGTGTAGTGTTGTGTGTATTAGACTCAGGTACCACGAAGGACGTCTAAATCCTCTCAATAGGTGCAACTAGTCTGCACCCCTGTGGGGAAACGAATCAATAATTAGATCAGTTAAATAATAATACAAAAAGTTTATTTAATAATTTTTTTAATTTCCCGGCTTCTTCATTCAGTGCATCCAGCTCTTCATTGTAACTTCCATGATTTTATTTAATTTTATTTCTTCAGATGAGACTGGCTGCTTTGCTACTTCTGTAGATTGCATTGATACTTGCGAGACAAAAGACTTTGTACTGTTTATCACTTACATATTTGGAATATTTTTTACCGCAAACTTAACTACGCACAGAACAAATTCCCATGTTGGAAGCCTTACTGCTCAGCTGACATAAAGCTTGAGTAGAAACGCTAGTTTTTTCCAACCAGAATAATTCAGGATGTCTGCCATTTAGCCATTTGTCTTAAAGTGGCAGTTTTTATTATTATATTTATTGTTGTCATATATTCATATAAACCTTTAAATTTAGATTTTGTGTTGCTCTATTATCTATGTAGTTCAAAATAGTTTTATATATTTATGGCACACAACAGTAAAGTACTTCTTTACTTTAGATCACAGACTTTATGTATGTAATTTTTTATATTTTATATTATACAAGTAAGTTTTTTCACACTGCACTGAAAATATATTACTGCACTGAAAATATATCACTAATCTGACACAAACATGAACTATTCGAAAAACATTTGAGAATAAAAAATGATCAAAATAAGCTTCGAAACGTGTGTGTCAACCACTTAAGCCAAAGAGCAAATGAGCCCAAAATGTTTTTATGCGTCTTTGAACAATACAAGTAAATACCTATTAATACTGAAGCGAAGCTTCATATCTTCACAAGTTTCAGCGGACAAGTAATCCAAGATATTGAAACATGACTGACCGAACACCATGATACGTAACCACTATACTATACTTCACATCGTAAGCATCTTTAAGATTGCGTTAATATTGATAAAATGCATTTCTAAGAGGAATAACCGAATATATTATACTTTTGAATAAACAAATCTGTTCTTTTTTCTGCGTAATGATATTTAACCACTTAAATTTGACATAAAACAAAATAATACGATCAGTATAGATGGAGTGTATTTTAAAGTCTTATCTAAAATTTAAGGAAAATCTTGTAGACATGGTTATTTTTTCAGGACACTTAAAAATTAAGGACATTTCAGGATTTTAAGGACCGCTAGACACCCGCTGTTTAAAACAAAGCGACTAGTTAAGGCCTATTAGAAATCTCATTATAATCTACATTTGATACATATAATCTATATATCTATATTTGGACATTTTGTTATCCGATAATTGCTTAGTAACTAACCTTGTACCTATTATTAATAAAATTTAAAATATTCCAGATGACCAATTTTATGACAATGAGATTATAAAACCAAATTTTTTAACTGAATGTTGTAAAAATTAGGCATTAGTTTCTTTAATGTTAAAACAATTTGGAAAGATCTATGTACTTCAGAAATTAGGGTTTATCAGAATTTTTATCGTAAATAGTAGGTTAGACATATATAACTACTATTTACTTTTACACACACACACACACACACACACACACACACACACACACACACACACACTACAGTAAAATAGAAATTTAAAATCGAATTATGTTAAATGCATCAAAGCTGGAAATATTCAACAGAAGAAGAGTGTCAGTATTGTATTTATTATGATATTATTACTTGCATTATTAAATTCTAAACTAACAAAGTTGATATAACTACCTGGCCTCATTTGTTTAATAGTGAATTCATTGATAAGATGATGATTATGCTCGTTGAGAGTACAATGTAGTGACACACAATCTGACTGGAAAAGTAAATCCTGGAACAAAATTTACACTTTAAATTTTAACCTAACCTAATCTAATCTAACCTAACCTATTGTTTCTAGATTATATGACCTTTATTTTATAGATCATTCGATCAAGAACATATAAAAGAAGTATTTATTTTTACATTAGCTAAAAATCAAAATACATCATGAAGAATAAAATATAAAAGTTAAGGTATTTCTGAATTTTAGCGACTTTTGTAAAAAATCATTTTTTTTTTTTTAGTATTATGTGTTGTATCATTTCCTTGAGAGACATTAAGGTGCAGAAGAAGATGACACTTACTTAATGGGATATTTAGCCAATTTCAATCTAACTACAAATATGGCAATTATAAGCAAAGGATTTACCATTTTTACAAAACTGCAGTAACTTTATATCCGCCTAACTGATACTATTTAAAAAGGTTAATACCTTTTTAAGAATACTATTTATAATACATAACAACTGAGTTAAACGCTGAACAGCCAAATCGTTAGGTTATGTTCATTTTGAATATATATATATATATCCTTTTCATTGTTAATAACACATATTTCACGAAAAACGAAACAGCCTAGTCGTTAGGTTAAACACACAACCGCCACATTGATTTATGCGTTCTTATGAGTTCATAAGAGTTATGTGAACTTATGAGTTCTTTAAAAAGAAAAAAAAAAACAATTATATTCCTTTCATTATACACACATAAAGTTTATCGTTTTCATTATTAAAAACATGTTTCTCACTTTTGCATGGTTGTTATTTTAAGGTTATATTTGCCATTTTTATTTTCACTTTTTGTAACTTCCCGTTGTTTCAGCACTTCTATATTTTCGATTATTAATACTGGGCATCATTTGAAGTGTTTCAGTGCAAAAATTATCAAAATCAATAAAAATCCCTAAAGTGCAGTTTTACCAAAGTTAATTACAGTATTAAATTAAGCCTACACAATGTGCTACTGAATATTTTTGTAAAACAAGAAAGAAACAGAATCTTTGGAATAATGACCAAAGAAATGACAAGAGGATCATATCAGAAAGATGCTAGAGCCTATGGTACTCATAGACCTTGAGAGTGATTTCTAGAGCAAGTATATTATCACTGGAGGTACAAAAATCCTATTTGCAAAAGGATTTGGACAGCACAATATGAAATAGGCGGCTTATACGATTATTCCACAAATAGCAGTACTACAAATTAAGATACAATATTTTTTTTAATGTGTTTTATCTTTCCAAAAAATGACAGTAAGCTAAAAGGCCTGGTAAAACAAATTTATTTTCAAAACAAAACATCAAACGAATTTTATAGACAATCTATTAAACGAATTGCAAGACCTTTTCCAAACTGTTTAATATTTTCTTGTTTCTTTCCTAATACCATAGTTCATTAGAATTACAATGTACATATAGAAAAGCTTCACATCGCATCAATCGGAAACTGCTGATTCAGGCCAACTTATATTTTTGTTTGTTATACACAATTACCTGTAAAGTATAGACACGAGTGAGTCCCAAAGATTTTTCAATTCCATCAGGCAGGTACGGATCATAGAAAATCACATTAAAACCAAATGCTTTGGCTCGTAGAGCTACAGCTGAACCAATACGTCCTATAAACAAAATTATGTAAGTAATACAACACGTACAAGCAAGAATAATTTGGAAATAAACCGGTGACATACATGTTAGTATTACAGTAGAGTCTTGCTAATCCGGACCCTGTCATGATCAAGTCTGGATTAAACGGAATCAACTTTAAAATGTATTAAAAACAAGTGAGTTGTATAGGCAAAAGAAAAATCTTGTTGATTAAAAATCAATGTTTATTCATTATAATGTATGTATGTAGTATGTACTTAAAAGTTACTTAAAATATGCTTTTGTACTTGTACATATATACAGTAACTGAAAAATATTAAAGAAAAATTAAAAATATTTACATATATATAGTTCACACAAAAAATTCTGTAATACTCTTTTGTTTTAATGAAGATTGCCATTATTTGGCCCGTGCGATCCTGTAGACACTTCAAGGTCAGTAGCTCAGCAGATGATGTGTCGCTTTGCTTCTCAAAGTAACTCAGCAACCCCTCCAGCATTGCAGTCGCTTCACCATGCATCTTCCGAACTCTCAATTTCAATTGCCGTGTTTGCAATGCACGCTTATACGGTTTCATCTTCACTTAACATTTGATGACCAATAACGCTGTCACTGTTCATCCATTCCGATATGTGGTCTCATCCACATTGAAACAACCCATAAATTGTTGAAAAACATGTACAAAATCAGAGTCATTATTGAAAAGTTGGTTGAGTCTTGTCACTGGTTTCCCTGTGAAATGCTTGACCACAATTTTTTCCAGCTTATTTGAAGAGTTACCGGCTTAAATTCTTCCCACGCTTCTGCGGCAGGTAAATGACCAGTCTTAATGACCACTTTTTTAAGAAGATCCATTAAGTTAGCTGACAGGTCTGTTGCCTGTTGCTCTAAAAGAGAGACACCCCATTTTTACCTATATCAAGGTTCTATTGCTTCTATCACACCTTCATCCATTTGTTGTATTAAAGCAGTCAAGTTTAGTGGCAGAAATTTTACCATCTTGTAATTCTTTTTCACTCGAGTGAATTATCAATGAACACAGCTTTTTCTGAAGTTTTTTCTATAAAAACTTTATTATAGGAAAATTTGTTTAAAAAAAATCAATCTTTAAAAATGTGTCCGTCCACCTATGCATATTTTTTTAACTGTAGTGGGCTGAAAGAACATTTTTATTAAGATATTTAAGGGCCCTAGGCCTAGCCGATTTGCCTACAACCACAGGCGGAATTTTCAAATCACTGGAAGCAGACACTTTCTTTTTTTACCTTATAACCTTTGGCTACAGAATCCAACTTTGAGGCTAATTTTTTTTTTTTTGAAAGCACTTTGTAATTTAATCCTGTTTTGTCAGCATTAAACACTTGACAAGGCTCAAAGTTTTCATCTATAATAAACTTTTCAAATTTTATTTTGAAGTCTTCACTTGCAATCTTGTCACCTAACAAAATTTCACCACTTACAAAAAGTTCACAAACACTGTTGATCTTTCCATTGAGACAACCATCACACATTGGCATTAAAAGCAATGCCAAACTCTTTTAAGTTTTCATTGAGTTTGAGCACAATCGCTTGTAATGTCACACCCGACAGTGAACGTCTTACGTTTGGCAAAACCAGATGTACCAAGCTTCATCTAAGATTTTGTTTTTTCGAACTTGCTTCTGTTACCCAGACTGTCCTTACCATTTTCGTATAAAATATCTTTAATTTCTTTCAATCAGGAACAGTTTTTCCCACTCCTAAATCTTGTGCGATACTAGTTAATGATTCACCTTCATCAATACGAAATAAGGCTTGGTGTTTTTGCTCCATTCTTACAATCATTTTCTTACGTTTAGTAACTATTACGCTGCCCTTCGTAAGTACAAATAAAACACACACTGAATAAACATATGTATTGCACTGTCATGAGAATGAGTAAACGTTGACTGAAGGATACAAAACAACTCGTGGTTACAGAGTGAGTCACTTCTCTGAAAACAAATGATAAGCGGAAAACTGGCAGTAAAACTAGTGGCAACCGAGGGCAAGTGTACCCTCTCTTAGTACAAGTATTTTCTTTTTTTTTAAGATTTGTCCAGATTATCCAGATTCTACTGTATACATGATATGAGACAAATAGGCTATAACGTTCCTTACAATACTTAGCATGTCCTTATGTATTTTTCTTATTACTACTCTGGTTAACTTGGTATTAAAATTCCAGTGCAGAAAATGACGAGAACATTATTTATATTTAATTTAACTGTATTAGTTTAAATATAAACTACTTTTGGATGGTGTATCAGTAACACAGTTATTTAAAAAAAATATACACACTAGGGGGACATGATTAATCTGATTGCGTTTATCTGACACGATTACAATGAATAAATAAGAAAAAAGATTCTTTTGTCATTTCCATGATAACAAAAGTTGGCCTATTGTACAGAATAGTAAACAGATCTTTTAACAGGCATCAATGACTCAAATCATTATGATATCAGGTCAACAATACATGTTTGTCTTAACAATATATCAATTTTCAAAAGATAGCAGCAGGAAAGTGAGTTTGTTTTATAAATAAGTGTCATACTTTTGTTTATAAGGGTCGTTTGTTTTATAAGGATCATCATCCGAGTTGTTAATAAAGCAACCATTTTTTGTTTTATTTTTTAAAATATAAATACAGTTTAAAACAGTATGCTGGACCTTGTTTATTTATTTAAAGTACAATATCTGTAATGTGAAGTTTCATTAATTTTCTTGTTTTTTTTTTAGTCTTGTTAAGGAAATTTTACTTGTATGATGTACATTTTACAAGGCACCCAAACACTCACTACAGTGAAGCGGAAACTGCGTTCGCCTCACACGTCAGATATTGACAACGATGTGTGACAATGGTATCTGATGTTTAAAAGGTATTGCCAAAATTATGCGTATTCCAAATTTTGTTTATCACAAAGAACTGTAGTCCCATAAAGTTCAGGTAATCAAGTCCCTAATGAACAGTGAATTTTTGTTATAGCTTCGATTTGTTACCGAGATAGATGTTATATCCCTAAACCCATTAAACACATTTAAAAAAAAATAGTTTAACAATACACTAAATATTGTACTACCTTTATTTTACTGTTAATTTTTACTTCTTACGTACATTTTACTCTTAATTTTTTATTCAAAATACTTATAGTATTCTTGCAAATCACATATAATTTTCCTAATTCTTGATGCAATTCCCTCCTTAAAGGACTATTGACTATTACAGACAAAAAATTTTGCTATGAAACCTGGGGTAAATAAACAGACGACAGATACTATGAGAATTACTACACCTGATAACTGCATGACCCAGTTGTCAAGTTTGTCATTTTGCTGAAGTGTATAGGCATTGGAAACGTAGCTGTTTTTTTTTTAGTCTATCCGACTACACTTAGGACCAGAGATAATTACACAATATTCTATTTTTAATACTGTATTAAAGATTTTTTTAAATTTTTGTTGCTTAGTTTTTCGGTGATGTTATGATCAAGTTTCATTATACATTAATAATGCCCATTCAGGTTTTCTTTTGGTTGTTCCAGTGTTGAACCAAAACATAAAATATTAACTTAAATCATAAAATTAATGTGCGACGTAATAGGAAAAACAGGTGCAGTATTAACTCCTTCACTGTCATATAAACTGGTTAAAACCTACATGTTTATTTTTGGTTTTATACATGTGAAAGGAGTATAACGCAGCTCTGCTATTCGTAAAAACCCATCGTTGAAACACATGTAATTAATAAATAAAATATACCATTTACGAGTTATAACTCATTTTATTTTCGATGTTTGTACTTACTGGGGGAACGTTTAAAATTCACATTCTACATTGGAAATCGAAACTGAAAATAACATTGTTAATGAGTAAACGTCATGTAAACTCCCCCTACAAAAAAGTGGTATTTTTTCTCTCTTACAATAAGAAGAGATATAACTACTGTAATAGTACACTAGGATTACATGAAAATTTAGTGATCCCACCACTACCTTTCTGCTCACAGAAAGTGGTTTAAATAAACATGCACAAAACCAACTTTACTGTAAATGCAAATACAGTAATAATTTTTCTACTAGTAAGATATAACAAAAAGATATTATAACATTCGTTTACTTTAACAATAATAATAATAATAATAATAATAATAATAATAATAATAATATTACCAACTAAAATTTTACTATATAATGTTCCCAATTTTAAATACTATATTATATATACATTAGAAAAGTCTTTCTATACCATTAACCACTTTAATTACCATAACTAATCAACCTTAAGCATAAACACAAAACGAAGAACAGTCCACAGTTTTATGGACAAACCAAATAACACTGTCTGCATGAACAACGCAGAATAAAACCATAATGATGACTCTCCTACCTAAGCCAACAATTCCGAGAGTATCTCCGCGTATCCTGGCACAACCTTGAGCTGCTTCTCTGACTTGCTCTGGCCCTGTAAACTTCTTGCCTTCACGGACCATGTTAGCCAACCAGAATGTACGTCTGTAAAGATTCAGAATGAGGCAAAGAGTTGTATCTGCTACTTCTTCTACGCCATAACCGGGAACATTGCAAACGGCAATGCCTAATTCTCCTGCTGCCTATAAACAAACAATAAAACAATAACATATTTAAGATAAACTGAGAAGTATGTAAAAATTATACAAACTCACGTAATATTCATCATAATAATAATAAAAAATACATTTAATGAAAATATTAAGTGCTTTTAGAATTTCACAAGGAGCTAGGATAGGAAGCAATGTCTGGTAATTCAAATTGAATGTCATCAAGCTTTTGTGCTTGAACTGGATACTGGATTGGTCCACGCATTTCAAGTAGGAGTGTAGTTATTTTCTATTTTTGTTAACAACAGATGAAAACAACAAAATTAATAATTCCATTACAACAATTATCGCTAACCATGTACAGAAACACAACCTCTTCTACATAAGTGTATATTGCAGACTATAAGACACCTTAATTTTAAATCATTTAAAAGAAATAACTTTTTTACCATATTTATTATTACATTGCAAAGCCAGACTAAAGAATCTAAGTTTATTTTTTTCCATTACAAAACTAGCTACTAACAAAATACTGTACTTTTAATAATAAAACAAATCACTTTCAGTTCAAGTTAACTGGCACCGTAGACTGCAGTTACGCATCATAGGCTAGACAAGAAATATTCATAAATGTCAATACATCCTGTTTTATTATTCAGTTTAACTTGTTCTGCATTTACTTTTTTCACTGCTAGATAGTGCTCTTTATATTCAGTCACACATTATATTCGTGTCTGGGACCTCTTCAATTTTTAACTCTATGCTTAATGTCTCCCTATGGGTATGCCTCCCTACGCTGTGATTGGCTTTGGACTATTAACAACTATGGTACAAGCTATTTAGTTTTAGACTATTTGCAAAAGTGTTCCTTTTATACAAGAAATACAAGATTCGTTGCAAAAAGTCCATGTTGAAGGAAATCCAAATGGACCATTTGCTATAGACAATTTCCAAGCATTTACGGTTTGGACCATTTGCAATGGCATGGTGGGAGGGAGACAGTGATAGTAAAATTGTGAATCCCCGCAACTCATGTTCGTTACATCGGTGCTCTGCTGCTGCCATTTGAATCCAATGTTGTCAGATAGATAGGTTTCCCGCGGCATCAAATACATGGCAATTTTTAAGATTAGAAGGAGTTTTAAATCAAACACTGGACTTTTTTATATATTATTTTCAAGTATAAGGCGAACATGAATTTTGGAGGCAATTTTTTGAAGAAAAAGTGCACCTTTTAGTCCGTAAAATACAGTTCACTGCCAACATGCGACTAAATTACCTAAAACAGTGGCACATTTTCAAATCTCAGCCCACTATATTATCCTACTTCTAAACTGTGACCTTTCTTTTGCTACTTGTTCTCTTAATGAATTACAATAACCACTGCATCAATGATTACACTTCTGAGTCCTGAAATTTTGAACAGAAGGAGAGATCGGTTGTAATAGTAATCTCTTGATAATAGAAATCATAAGAAATGTTCTTGTCGAAATTTGTCATATAATCTAAATGGAACTAAAACTGTCACAAAAAAAATGTGATATCAATTGTTGTAAGGAATTACTGTATACATGGACTTCTTCCAGTAGAAAAATTTGAACTTCAATGTAAATACATACTCAACAGCCTAATCTAATTACCGATAAACAAACAACCATTTTCAGTTCATTGAATCCTCTGAATATACTTACTTTGACATCAATGTTGTCTACTCCACTTCCTATGCGTACAATAATTCTAAGTGTCTTAAACTTTTCAAGGTCTTCTTTTGTAAGTATTATTGTGTGCCACATCAATGCACCTACAGCTTCATTCAACACCTATGAAATAAATCAAATTAAGTCAATTTATAATGACATTTTATAAGTACTATCACATTTATTAAATTATTAAAGTTATGATTAATGAGAATATCAACATTATGCGAATCAGTTTTATTTTGTGTCCAATTTTTACCTGGATAATTGCCGGGTGTATCTGTTTGTACAGTACATATAATTTATAATTACAAATTGGGAATATCTACATAAATTTTGTAGGTTACATCAATAGACTTCTCAGCTCTTTACACCACTTGAGTAACAAACATGCAACTTCTAGCCGCTAACCTCAGCTTTGGTGAAGCAAAGTCCTTTGTTTTTGTTCAGTTTTTTTTTTTAATATAATTTTAATATCTATGCAGGAGATAAGTACTTAATGCCTTTAAATATGTTGACTAACAACTTTCAGTTTAAAAATAATAAATTGTTTCAAAATAATCGGCAAAACATACCACCTAAAACCCAAAATGTACCAATTCGTAAACCTGTGATTAATAACCAATCTTTCCAAAATCAATATAAAAAATTTCCACAAAATAATCATAACCAATTTAACAGACAAAATTTTGTAAGCCATAACCAACAGCAAAAACAATTCGGAAATCTTACACAACAAACTAATCAAACTTATCAACCCACACCGATGAGTATATCTACACGGGAAACTCAATCAGACAAACTGTACCCACATAACAGGAAAGCCGGTTGATGAAGAAAATAAAACCAGTTCAATTGACCAAATCGTAGAGCAAATACAAATATTTCATTAGCTGAACGAACTGGAATTGACTATAACTTCACGGAAGATTATGGCGAAACAGAAGACGGTTATGATAATTTTACTGAAGAAGACAATGCATACGGATTCACACAAGAAAACGAAAACGTTCAAAATCATTTTTTAGGACTTACGACAAACAGAAATTTTCCATAATGCATATAGAAAATAACACAACCATACGTAACGGACCCAAAAACTAATCCTAAAATATTGACACTGGAAGTACCAGATCATTTATTAAAAAATCTATTAGTTTTAATATTTTCAAAAATACTATTAAACAAGAACCGTTTGAAGTAAGCACAGCACATGGAATTTCAAAAGAAAAATTTAGCTGCAAATTACCAATTTTAGGAAGGAAGATTTCAAAATTCTATTTATTTGATTTTCACAAAGATTTTGACTTGTTTCTTGGAATAGATATTAGGGAATTAAAAATAACCTTAGATTTCGTAAATAATAAGTTAGTATTTTGTGACAAGAAGATACCTATGCAACTTGAACACAGATGAGCCTAATAAAAATAATATTCATAATAATAAAGAAGTAAAAGAAAAAGGTACCACTTGCTATGTAATTAGAGCATGATCTAAACAAACGGTAAAAATAAAAATTCACAATATGTACAATGGAGAAGGAGTATTACCCCACAGACAACAAGATGGGATAGAAATACCACAGTGCATAGTAAAAGTAGAAAATGGCAAGAGTTATTGCCCTGTAATTAATAATACAATATCTGATAGACGTTTAATTGTTGAACCAATGGACGTAGAACCGCTAAGCAATTTCAAAATTTGTAAATTAAATAATAATCAAACAAATTCACTAAATTTCAACATGTTAAAATATAAAGATAATAAATTAGATTTACAAAAAATTAGAACAGATCATATGAACACTGAGGAAAAATGAGAAATTCTAAAATTAATTTCTGAATATTCTGACATATTCCACCATGAAAATAATAATTTGACGTTCACTAACCAAATTAAGCATGTAATCAGGACAATGGACGAAATACCCATATACATGTGGAACTACCGATATCCGGAAATTTATCATAAGGAGGTAAATAAACAAATCCAGGAAATGCTTGACCAAAAAATAATTCAACCCTCACATTCACCGTGTAATTCACCCGTATGGTTTCAAAAAAAGCAGACGCATCCAACAAACAAAAGTTTAGACTAGTAATTGATTTCCGAGGACTAAATTCAAAAACTATTGACGACAAATTCCCACTTCGTAATATTACAGACATATTGAACAAATTGGGGAGATCACAATATTTCATGACACTGGATCTTGCATCAGGCTGAAATGCATCCCAACAGCATTGATACTGTTTTCAACCGAAACTGGATACTATGAATTTCTGAGAATGCCATTCGGACTGAAAAACAGCCCATTTACATTTCAAGGTATAATGAACGTGTTACGTGGAATCCAGAACGAAACTTGCCTAGTCTATCTCAATGACGTTATCATATATTCAACTAGCTTACAAGAACACGAGCAAAGACTGAGAGAGGTATTTGATAGGTTAAGGGGAGCTAATTTCAAAATACAATTGGACAAAACGGAATTTTTAAGAGGAAGTTGCTTATTTAAGACACGTAGTAACACCAGATGGAGTAAAGTCCAACCCAGAAAAAATAAGTTATAAAAAATTACCCAATTCTGAAAACAGCTAAACAAATAAAGGGATTTCTCGGATTACTTGAATATTACCAACAATGTATTACAAATTTTGCAAAAATAACTACACCTTTTACCAGTTGTTTAAAGAAAAATGCCAAAATTCACCCTAATAACCCCGACTATTTGAACTGCTCTGAAACATGCAAAAACATATTGACTAAACGAACCAATTTTACAAAACCCTGATTTCGAAAAGGAATTTATATTAATTACCCACTGACGCTAGCAATTTTGCAATAGGAGCAATTTTTAACCAAGATAAAAATGGAAAAGTCCTTCCCATAGCATATGCTAGTCGAAGGTAGACTATCAGCCAAAAAAAATTAAGATATTAAAATTATTTGGAAACTCTAAAATGAGATTAATGATTGAAATATCAAGAAATAATCTAGAAAACGACATTAATTTTGTGAAAAAATTCCTAGTACCCAAGGTTAGATATAATATTTATTTCGAAAATGACTTTTTCGAGGAATTTGCACCATGTATAAGTAAACATTTCAAACACTTTCAACTTTTATTAGCTAAATATAACTAAATTACTAGATATAACCGATGAGGAAGAAATTCGAGAGATTATAAATAATTACCACTCAATCAATCACCAATGGCAATCAATCGCAAAACCAATCACCATGGCATACAAGAAACGTATGAACAAACTAAAAGGAAATATTATTGGCCCAGTATTTAATGGAACTGAATTTAATAATAAAATAATTAAAGAAATCTTGGAATTACACAAAATTAAAATACATTTTATAAGTACTCAACACACACCTTCTAATGGATTAATTGAAAGATTTCATTCCACCCTAATTGAACACATAAGGCTTCTAAATAACCAGGTAGAATTTAAAAACGATAATATTACAAAGAAAGTAAAATATGCAATCATAGCTTACAATAATAGCATCCATTCAGTAACAAAATTAACACCATTTGAAGTATTGTACAGGCATATTGACTCAACTCATGTTTTGAATATTGACATTGAAAATCAGGTTCACTATAGGGAAGCTATAAAAAAAAGGTAAAAAATGACAACAATATTTTTAAATGTGACAAAAAATAACTGAAATAAGATTATAACTTTCCACATAATTTTTTACGAGGGTTGATCAAATATAAACGAGACTGATTTTTTAAAAAATGTATTGCTTACTTACAAATTATTCTTGATACAACTTATTTTTCTACATAGTCTCCCGCACGAGTAACACATTTTTCCCACCGGATTGGAAGTTTTTTAATTCCATCTTCGTAAAAAGTTCTCGGGCGTTCATTGAGCCATTGGAGCACGAAGGTCTCCACCGCAGAATCGTCTTCGAAACGCTGGCCTCCAAGCGCCTCTTTGAGTGGCCCAAACAGGTGATAGTCGCAGGGTGATAAGTCTGGACTGTATGGGGATGTTCCATTGGTTCCCAGCCAATTTGATCGAGTTTAAGCCTCGTAGCGTTCGCCGAATGTGTCGGGCATTATCGTGAAGAAGAATGACATTTCTCGCCGGTTTAGATTTCCTTTTCCTACGAAAAGACTGTTTTGCGGCCTCTAAAACATCGCAATAATATTGTGCATTTATTGTGCGTCGTTGATGGAGGAAATCGACGTGAAAGGCGCCTTGATTGTCGAAAAATAAAGTGGCCATTACCTTCCTGGCCGACGATCGTGTTTTGACGATGATCATGGCTGAGGTTTTCTACTGCTTCCCGTCCTTCGGCGAATTCCTTGTGCCAAGCAAAAACGCGAGCTCTTGACAGGGTCCTGCCCCCGTATTGAGCCGTCAATCTACGAAAGATTTCAGTCGGATTGACCCCCTCCTTGGCCAAAAACTTAATAATAATTCTCTGCTCCACGGAAACGTGCACTTCACTCTCACTCATTGTATAGTTTTATACTGAAGGGTCCGAACGGAAATGTTGCCCGTCTACGCCCGTCCCAAACCTCCCAGGCTACCTGAAACCCCACCCTTTAGAGTTCAATGTCCAACGGAAAAGTTTTTAGAAAGTCAGTCTCGTTTATATTTGATCAACCCTCGTACAATAACATTTCCTTAATTTTTACACATTTTCAATAATTTCATACATAAATTGAAAATAAACAATAACATGGTGAAAACAAATTAAATACAGACAGGACAATAATACAGATGTCCATCTTTCATTAGCACTTAAAATATTGAACACTTCTACAGATTCTGTTGTGAGACAATTTTTTCTGACTTATATGTGTACAGACACAAAGGTTTGTGCCTTAGAATTAAACCGCAGTTTATCAATATCTCGCAGCTTTACTGATCTCTATTTCTTCCTTCTTGTACCTGTCCGCTAATTACTAATTTCATTTCGATGAAGATTTGTTGATGTAAAGATCTCTCCAATATTAAATACAAAACAAAGTTCAGTTTTTATAATAGGTTGCTTTGAGGAACTCGCAATACTTTTATATGGTCTTGTCTTTTTCCATGAAATATATTTTAAGAAATACAGACCAAAATCTTTCAATTACTCAAATAATATTGTTGCTGGTCCTAAAGTCAGCCATTGGGTAACCACATGCTTCAAAAATTTGTTGCAAGGAAAATTAAGTTGAATTCTATTAATTAATTTTAAAAATTAATTTAATTTTCTCATACACAGTCTTCATATCTCGAAGTTCAACCATCAATGTATGGAGTAACCGCTCATATCCATCAGACCCTAAAACATCCACTGATTTTAGATGCACTACGAACAATATTAATATATTATTTTTTCCTTGTATTTTTCATTTTTTCATCAAGTAATTTTTAAATACTGCATACATTTATTGACATCACGGCCATCAGAAACAAGTATCCTCTGAAAATTTGTCAACCGAAATTGTATTCAATATTTTCTTACTAAGAGTGTAAGTTTCAGTTTTCAAATGAAAGAAAAATATCTAAGGTATCGAGAAGTTACTTCATGCTTGCCTTCTCACCGCAGGACACGGTGATCTGTAATTCGTTCTTGTTTCTAACATTAATATCATAATCAATCAAAATATACATATGTCCAGCATTTTATAAAAATAAGGTACTACAGCATCAATAACTAAATAACACATTTTTTTAGGTGATTGTGAAATTTTGCGGGAAGCTATTACTATACATTATACTGAGCATATCACTAGTCTTTTGGCATGAATCTGTAGCACAAGTCTTGCAGTGTCCACTGGTTCCTGAATGCCCAGCTTTTTAAGTCGTAGTTGGTTTTACCGAAATATATCAAAATTTGACTTATGCTCTGCAGTTCGAGGAATAAGAAAATATTCCACAAATTGCGAAGGCAATATTATACACAAAGGCAATTTTTGTCACTATACAACTGTTCAAAGTTCAACAATTGTTTACGTACACAAAAAATTCTACTTCAACACAACAAAAAATGACCTGTTTCGATTTATTTTTAACCCCAAAAAAATCAATTTTCTACTGTCTTTTCAAACCAGTCATTTTGAAATCCCCACTTTCTTATAATAAAATGAAAAAATTACAGTTTGTCTTTTATCAACACTTATATTTAAAAATAGTAAACACTGCGACTGAAACAAACAAAAAGGAAGTGGAACATTATTGGAAGTGGAAACAAAAATGGAACATTATAAACAAATACAGCTAAGGTGGAAGCCTTCTGAAGTAAACAACTAGAAAAATGATCAAAATATTGGCCATTTTAGGTAGTTTACTGATAAGGAGTTTAGGACACGCTTTGATAAGGGTACCTCCTCTGTTAATCACTGTTCATGAAGTTAATCATTATACGAGAATTGGAAGCTAACAATTAATATAAGGAAGAAAATTATTTTAAACTTACCTTTATAATATATTCCACATAAAGAACCAGGAACCAGCGCTATATATACTTTTCTAAATAAGTAGAAGTGATTTGATGATAGGGAAGGGGGAGTGACAAAAGGTGACAAACTCCCCAGCCTGAATGTTATATAAACTAAATTATTAGAAGCTTAATAATTGAATTAATTTTATATTCAAACCATGTGTGTGATGTCTTCTTTTAAATCATTATCACTAAATTTTATGGTTTTTACATGTCAACAATATTAATATATTACTTGACAACAAATATATATTGTTTATGTAACAGAATACAGATTAAAAATATCATATATATATATATATATATATGGCAGCGCCCCATAAATATATACATCTAAACAGACACATACGCTTACACACACAAGACGCACGCACGCGCGCCACGACGCACGCACACACACACACACACACACACACACACACACACACACACACACACACACACACACACACACAAAAGTAATAACCCAATAATAACTTTAATTTGCCACCAGTTTGCAATATAGTTGAACCACATTTGGGACCACGCAAAAAAGAAAGCATTATAAAACAAACAAAAATTCAGTATACCATGTATTAAGTCTATTATTGTTATTTTAAAATACAAATAACTTCATAAAATGAACAAAAAATGTTTTTTTAGTACACTACAATATTGTCTTGCCAAGAACAATTCTAACACGAAAAATCAACAAAATTGTGTGAAATCAAAAAAAAAAAAAAATATTGCTTATCTATATGTAATCGACATAAAAGTTGTCACACAGATACACAACTGAAGGAAGTGTGTGGTGTAATTATTATTCGTATTTCGACATTTTCAAATTACTGTATTCTCTGTTTATTAAGTGGACAGCCAAGAGCAAAACAAAACTGAAGTAGTATTTTATCAGCATCGCTGTAGATACACGTTAAACAAAGACTAAAAGAAGACTGCTTTATCATAACTATTTTGATGTAACAAATATGTATTCAGTAAGCTACATATCCTTCTTCTAAAACAGACATGTGTAATTTAAAAAGCTTAGCCAGTATTTGGGGTGTGTGTGTGTGTGTGTGTGTGTGGTGTAATTTTCCAAGTATAATTGGTTTCAGAATAATTACACACTTTCTAGTTTTGTAACTCAAGAAATTAAAAAAAAAAACTAAAATTATTCTTACACAGTGCACGAGTACCGTAAAGAAAAAGAAAATTCCAGAATTAGCTGCCAAGCTGCATTAAACTAGAAACATTGACTGTTAACATATACAGCAGTATTCGGTTGCCAGGTAATATTCCTTAGTGAAACAAACACTACTGTCCTGTGGACAGACCCCTGAAACTAAAGAAAGAACCCACCTTACTAGTTTCGTATGGACCGATTTTAACGATGTTTTTTTGGAAACTTATGGAAAGAATAGTTGACAGCAAATTAGTTTGAAAACAGATGAAGATGAGGAATGATCAACACCCTGCTTCACTTTTTGCTCTCATCGTGTCAGAGGCTGGATTCGACAGTCAAGCTGTGTTGTTTGCTTGAGGGAATTAGTGAAGGATGCTGAGAAATGTTTAACATTTTTAAACAATCAGACAGTATCCAACAAGCAATACACAAATTCAAAGCTAACACTTTAAGCAGTGTTTTTCAAGGATCTCTATGGCTATATATTTTTTGACAATATAACCATAAGAACTTCCAATGAAGATCCAATTCAAAAAACAGTATTTTTGGCAAAAACAGGATGTTCATTTTTTGATAAAAGGTACACTTTTTTACAACTTCCGAAACTATGTTGCAGAGGAAAATCTCTCCTCTTCAATCACATATTTTTGGGAATCACCTTAGATCCAAACTTCTTTGAAAATCTTTTAATCAGAGAGTATATGATTAGGCTATAGAATGTTTTTTGTTTGTTGCGTTAATGCAGTAGAGAATGAGTTAGTTCGAACAAATTTGGACAGAAACCAGTCTGAAATTATAGTAGAACCCAGTCTTAAATTAGTCTTAAAAAAACTACAATAAAAGGGGCAGAGACATTTTGTGTAATTGATGGAATCTACATTTCAAGGTTAAAAGGTGTAAAAAACAAAATCTCCATGAAAAAACATACTTAACTGAAACAATCTAGAGTACAGTACTGTACATTAACTCATTTATTAGACAAAAAAACAGCTGACATTTTGTGAATCAGTCTTTATTCACTTGTTTGTCTCCTGACTAGATAAATGCACTTTACGTCTATTATCTGAGAGTATTCAGCAAGAGAGCTTCTGCAATTTTGTATTGTTTCTAACACGTCCGTTATCGGAGACTATTTATGGCAAGTTTCCGTTATTGATTCTAATCTGCCTATTATCAGAAAATTTTTAGCGATCAAGATTCAGTTACTGACCCTGTTATAAGAGACTGTTAGGTGAGCGAACTTCAGTTATTGATTCTAAAATATCTATTATCGGCGAGTGTTCAGTGAATGAGCTTCAGTTATTATTTTCAAAATAGAAGGTCACTGGAGAGAATATGGCAATATGTAAGAGTGAGAGGGAGATAAATATAGTGTAACATGTACATTATACTTGTCTTTGACAAACCCCTGTAAAATGCTATCAGCTAGGGACCATATGTAGTTCGCTAACAATAAAATGATATTGTTAAGTTACATAAAAGAAAATAAAACAGTTATATTTGATACAGACCTAAAAAAATCAGAAATAAAATTTTAAAAAAATTAATTTCATCTTAAATATAAAAAATATAACACTCACATAAAAAAACCAAAAACTGTACATGAAACATAATTGTGGTAAATGCTAAATGTAAAGCAATGTATTTTGTTTTTATCAGATGGTCTAATATATATACTAAAACAAAACTTTATATAGTTTTATTATCATTATTAACAAAAATAACTAGTTTTATATTAGTTACATAAAACTAAAACAAAAATGAGTAGTATCACACATTGTGGGCCTTAAAAACTATAAAAATAACCAAAAAGTAATTCAAACATTCAGCATTCCAATATTACTAATCAGAGAGATAAGATTTTTACGCCAATAATTTTCAAGCTGTAGCTATTAGTTTGTTTTGTTACGGAAAGTACACAGTAATTTTACATAAATGTTTGTTGTAAGGCAAACCTTACAGATCTACCCTACCATGTAGCCTAGGCTTTATCTCACTTTAAGTAGGCGAACATATAACAGACTATGTTATACGAGGGTGGTCTGATAAGTTTCCGACCTCAACATGAAGATTGCAGCACTCAAATTTCGTTGTTCATCTGTTGACAGTTACTCACCAAAGTTTCAGCCATTTTGGACGCGCAGTTGTTACGTAACAGTCGTTTGAGTGAGTTGATGTGAGTACTTTTATGAAAATGGACAAAATCGAGTATCGAGCTATCATTAAATATTTGTTTTTGAAAGGCAATAAGCCTACGCCTATCAAAGATGAGTTGGATTCTGTGTATGGGGACTCTACACCATCATTTACCACAGTGAAATTTTGGGCAGCTGAATTTAAACGTGGCTGTACGAGCTTGGGAGACGATGAACGTTCGGGACGTCCAAAAACTGCAACTACCGACGAAAACATCGCCAAAGTTCACCAAATAGTGCTAGATTACCGCCGAATTAAAGTGAGAGATAGCAGACGTTATAGACATGTCAAAAGAACGCGTTTGTCACATATTAAATCAACAATTAGACATGAGAAAGCTGTCCACGTGTTGGGTGCCGCGTTTGCTCACGTTAGGCCAAAAACGTATTCGAATGAACATTTCCAATGCTCTGTTGGGGCAGTTTAGGCACAATAAATCTCAGTTTTGGCGCCGATTAATTACTGTAGATGAAACTTGGATACACCATACATGCCCAAAACAAAAATACAGTCCAAACAATGGACTGCAAAGGGGGAACCGGCTCCAAAAAAAGCAAAAACATTTTTTTCGGCTGGGAAAGTGATGGCGACTGTTTTTTGGGATAGTCATGGAGTTATTTTAATCGACTATCTTCAAAATGGAAAAACCATTACAGGAGCATATTACGCATCATTACTTGACAAGCTGAAGTCAGAACTTGCGGAAAAACGGCCACATTTGCAGATAAAGAAAATCCTGTTTCGCCAGTAGTTGCCATGGCGAACATCCACGAATTACGGTTTGAACTGCCTGACTATCTGCCTTACTCACCAGATCACCCCAAGCGACTTCTTTTTGTTTCGTCATCTAAATATTGCGCTCGGAGGACAGAAATTTTCGTCAAATGAAGAGACAATCACCTTCGTGAACAATTATTTTGCATAAAAAAACGCCGAGTACTATTTGGACAGGTTACAGAGATGGGAGCATCGCTGGGAAAAGTGTGTAGATAGACGTACAAGAAGACTACGTTGAAAAATAAAAAAAAAATTTTTGAAAAAATGTCTTGTATCTTTGTTAGGTCGGAAACTTTTCAGACCACCCTCGTATAAATTAAAGTTTCTGTAGTCCTACTGGGTAAAATATAAAATAAAACATATTTTATATAAATATAGGATCCTCATATTCAATGAGCATCATTTTTTCTTAAAGAACATACTTTATGCCTTCAGTATTAGACTAATGAGGACAAGGGATCAGTGTTAATGCTAAGTGTGAAGCAACAGAATAACTACAGCTCAAACTAGAACCAGCAGCCTCGGTGGCCTAGTTGATAGCATACTGGGCTTTCACCCCGAGGACCCAGGTTCGATTCCCGGCCAGGGCTTGGCATTTTCATACACTATAAATCATCCCATCGTCTGCATTAGTCCAAGTGCACAATAGTTAAAAAAAAAAATAAAACTAGAACCTTAGGTATGCAATTCAGAAATGCAGCAGACATATTGACCAAAACGAGCATCATTATAGAGGAAGTAGTTATATATATATCTCATACAGAAACTTTACACAAACTTTTTTTTGTGTGTTTAAACTCTTTCATATTTAAATCAAAAATTTAAATAGGACTTCAAATTAAGCTCATTTCCAATTAAAGTTACCTCTCAAACAAATTTTTTTAAAAGCTATGAACAAACAAAAATACATTTTTGGTGTTAGTGCAAATTCTTAATTACGGGGTGAGAATATTAGCCATTATATGGCTCTAAAATTCTAGTTCAGTAAAGTCTGCAATTGTGCAATTCTAAAACCTGATTTATTAAAATTGAAACAGACTTTGTTAAACAGATTTAAATTTTATTATCCCAAATGTATTATTGTAAAATAATACACTAAAATAATTGTACAATAATGATTTGTATTATTGTACAAAAATAACACATTTTTTGCACTGATGTAAGTCATGATTGTGTATGTATGATTCAAATTTGAGCAACATATTTTAGCAAATTTTAAAAATACAGTAGAGCGTCGATTATCCGAAGCCCGGTTAACCGAAAGCGGTGGCGCGGCGGCCTGACAGCGCAGCGGCCAGACAGTGCCGGCGAGGCAGCTCGACAGCAGTACAGTCTCAATATAGAGTGTGCACTAGCACATACAGTGACGAGTCAGTCTCCGTGTTGTTTAGACCGTTTGTGCTTCTGTTTGTTTTGCTGTGTAATTACCGAACTGCAACTTTCTTTACCGAATGTAATTACCAAATGTTATTCTTTCTTTACCGAATGTTTAATTTTACTTTACCTAATGTTTATTTTTTCATTATCAAAGAGTTGTTTTACTGTACAGAACACTGTATACTGTACTGCTTATATTTATCATATGTCATTAAACAACTGGATGAATTTATGTGCTGTACGTGTCTACTTGCTCCTTAAATTGGTTCTACCACTGTTAAATTATATCACACTACCTTTTTTCCAATATGTTCGTTTATCCGAAAAATCGATTATCCGAACACCCCCCTGCACCAATTGTTTCGGATAATCGACTCTCTACTGTACTTATAATAGCCCAGTGACATAGCATTCGTTCTTGGTAAAGGGGGATGAATGAAGAAATGTGGTAAGATCTATTGGAAAATGATACTCTTGCCTGAATACGTTTTAATGACTGTCTTTCAAAAGTTGCCCTTTATGATTGCATTCATAATAGAATACAATGTATACACAAAAGACGTCCTTTTTACAATACAACATTATAACACACATGTATTAACGGTATCAACAAAATAAGAATGAGACAAAATAAACTATTGGTCACAGTAGGATGTTGTAACTCAAGCTTTTGCTCTGACAACCAAGGAACAAGTAGAGCCTGCCTCGCTATTATATGCCTACAATACTTGAAACTTCACTATTATTCACACAGCACTCTAATAACCGAACCAAATTTACCATGACCTCTTGGGTTTTGAGATAGTATAAAGTAGTATAAAGTTCATTAAGAATATACAATAAAAATTAATACTTTACAAGTCTGAGCTTATGTTTTTTTTTTGTGTGTTTAACGTCCGACTATTGTGCACACTTGGGCTAATGCAGACAATGGGATGATTTTATAGCATATGAAAATGCCAAGCCCTCGCTGGGAATCGAACCAGGGTCCTCGGGTTGAAAGCCTACTACGCTATCCACTAGGCCACCGAGGTGGCTTATCTGAGCTTATGAATATAGATATACAAACAGGTAAAAACAAAATTATTGAGATGTATAAAAATACAGTACAGTGAGGGGCCATTAGGACTTGCTTTCTTTTCATTATTTGTGAACAATAAATTTTTCATTTCAAGTTGTTGACAGGTGTTACCTGTCATGTAACAGATGTTGATTTATTGCTTTCTTTGAGTTTTTGTATTTCATTATTTGGTGATTATAATTATTAATTTAAAAATAATTCGGTGCTCTAATTATAAAAAATGAACCAATGACATATTTTTGCTCTGCTCTGTTGTTAAACCACCATAGAAAAAGTAGGCAAAGAGAAAATACTCTTATTTGGATTCATCTAAAACCCTAATAAGAGAGGCTGGAACATACTGTACATCACTCGAAGACATGAGAAATAATGATACATGGTTTTTAAATTATTTTCAGATGTCCACTGTAATTTGACAAATTGCTTGGATATCTGTAAGCAATCATTCAAAGAAGAAATATCCCACTGAGAAACTGTATTCAACCTGGTGAATATTCACGTAACATAGTGATATATTTAGTGTAAAGTTACTTTACGTCATCACTGGATATATATCATAACATAGTGAAAGATTTAGTATGAAGTTGTTTTTATACCACCTAGTAGATATATATCACCCAGTGGCCATATATATCACCTAACACAGAGACAGATTTCGTGTAAAGTTACTTTTATTCCACCCAATAGACGTATACCATTAAACATGGCAACAGATTTAGTGCAGTTACTTTTATACCATCCGCAAGACATACATCCCACCTCACGTGGCAGCAGATTTAGTGTAAAGTTACTTTTACACCACTCGGTAGACCTAGGTATCACCTAACATGGTGATACACTTAGTGTAGTTACTTTCATAACAACCAGTAGACTTATATACCGGATGCAACAAAAAACACCACAACAATTTCAAAGCCACAGCTAAGCGGCAGAATGATGTAGAGTGGTGGGAGTAGTGTCATTCTACTGCTGCTTGGTCAGGTGAGCATCGTGCATTTGTGGTCGAGGAGTTTATTGAAAACGACGGATCGCCGATAGCAACACAGAGATCATTCTGCATACACTTTGGGCTTGGTCGACATGACCACATTCCAGATAAGAAAACCATTTACACATGGACTCAGAGTTTTAGAGAAACAAGTTCTGCTTTAAAAAGGAAAATCTCCTGGCCACTCTCGTACTGCAACAAGGCTAGAAAATGTGACTTTAGTAAGGAATTTAATTCAGCAGTCTCCACGGCACTCAGCACCAAATGTGATAGGAAACACTTATCGGATCGAAGTGTTCGCAAAATTCTTCACAGAGATCTAAAGATGTATCCTTAAAAGGTTGTGATAGCTCAAGAATTAAGTGACTGAGACTTTGAAACTCATACGAGACTGTACCAAGACATTCTTCGAAATATGGGCAAGACAGATGCCATTCTCTTTTCAGACAAATCCCATTTTCATCTGTTAGGTGCAGTAAACAAGCAAAAGTTCAGATACTGATCTAAAAATTCTTGACAACTTCAACAATGTCCACTTCATAGCGTGAAAATTACAGTCTGGTGTGTGGTTTTTCAGTATAGTGTGTTGGGTCCCTGCTTTTTTTAAAGAAGACTGTGCGACAGTTATAGTAAATAATGATTGTTATTGCGCGATATTGCAAAATATTCTCCTGCCAAAAGTAGACAATCTTATTAATGAATATGGAGCTGAAAAACTATGGTTCGAGCAAGATGGTTCATCTCGACGTTCACTTGAAATCTTCAGTCACATGTTTCCTAGGCATGTTAATATCCTTCCAAGGTGATATCGGGTAGCCTCCACAATCACCCGACAACACCGTGCGACCTTTTTTTCAAATCCAATGTGTTTCAGGTTTCAGTATTACCACAGAAATTTGAAGTTCTTAAAGAAGCGATGAGGAACGAGGATGCTGCCATTCTACCTAAAAAGGCTTGCAGAGTAATGGAAACATGCTGAGAGAGGCTCATTCAGTGCACTGACAAAGGAGAGTTCACACACAAAATAGTTATTTTTACCGCACCCTTGTATCATCCGAAAAGGCGGCAATTTTGTGTAGCTATTTTATACCACCCAGTAGACATATATATATCACCTAACATGGTGACAATTTAGTATAAATTTACTTTTATACCTGCCGGTTGATCTATGTATCACCTAACATGGTGACATATTTAGTTTAAAAGTTATTTCTGTACCACCGGGAGATATATCACCTACTGTGGCAGCAGACTTAGTGTAGTTACTTTAACTTATAGCTACTGAAGACCAACTGTTACTTTTAATTTATATATTACACTTAACAGTTTTATTTACACCACAAAGGAGACCTATATATCACCTGTGGGAACAAATTTAGTGTAAAGTTACTTTTATACTACCTAGTAATTAGACTTACATATTACCTAACATAGTGACTAAATGATTTTTTAATACTTTAAAAAAAAAAACTGCCACTACTTTAGATATGACAATACACTAGTCGGCCCACACTACTGAGGACTAACTGGAGGATGTCAGATATATGGAAAGTCCATTATATCAAAATTTAAATATGTAAGACAAGGAATCGTCACTTTTTGGTGTTTGCTACTCACAAAATCATTTTTTTTAATTTACGAAATTTAGAATTTTTAATGAGAAATCACGGAAAAACTTGATTTACATTTTATTCTTAATTATATATTACCTTAATTTCTATGACTTTGTATACGTATAAGAAGGGGATACGAATCAATAAATCTGAACTGCAGTGTGTTCTAAAATACAGTGTACCTGCGAATTTGACGAGGATATCCATAAATTATCGTTATCAAACTTAAATACCGAAACACAAAACTAGAATAAGTGAAACAAACTGTTACCACAATAATGCAGTGTTTTTCTGTATACTGCAACAAAATTTTGACAGCAAATACATTAGGTCTAAAAACACAACTAACAAGTTTGTCCTACCTTACTTTGCAATGAAGACAGAGAATTTGTATACAATATAAGCTAGTTATAAACCTCCAATATTTTTGATAGGAACAGAGATATCGACATTACAGCTGCACTATGTTATGTTCACTATTTAAGCATAATTATAAATCACTAAAATTTAAATGTCTTTATTACATGATTTTTAATATATCATGGATTAAATCCATCATATCAAGAACTGACTTTATCGTTGCCACAGTACCATTCTGGAAATAGCTGTTTCTAAAAAGTTTGGTCAAAAATTAATTTCTGACAACCCACATAGAGCTTTGGTTTGAATTTCCTTCCCCCTGGGGCACTTTTGGCTATGAAATAAAAATCTGTTATAAAACAAATGTTATTTTTTAGTTCTACATTTTCTATTTAAGCAAAAAAATAATACATAAGCAAATTGTTAACATTACTGTAGATTAACCCTGAATGAAACGGTTATTCTACCTTCGATATTAGCCAGGTATTAGTTATCCGAAACCGCAAAAGCTGCATAAAATTGTCATGAGGCAATGACATAATACTTGATGCGACAACATGCAGAACAGTATAGCGGTAAAAGAACAAAATTATTATAGCAAAAATGTTACTAATAGTTTTAGATTTAACAGCTAATATTTTGGTTTTGAGATAAGCCTCGTGACAAATTTGTGCAGTTACAGTAGAACCTTGATAACGGACATAAATAATCTTGGCTTCGGCAGTGAAAAAATTGTGTTAAGCTTTCTTGTCACATTCAAAAGTGTCCGTGTTAAGGAAAACATAAAAATATGTTTTCAAAGAAGTAACCACTAAATGAATAAAAATAGTTAAAGTAAGAGGGAAATTATTTTCAAAATGTTCAAAAAATTAGTAATGCATGTTTATTACTGATCTAAATGCCGTAAATAATTGCGTAAAATTAAACAATTATACCCCATACCACCTTACCACATTTATTAATTCTTCGATAATCAAACAATTTAATAATTCAAACCACCTCAGGTCCCAATTAGTTCAGATTATCAAGGTTCCACAGTACTTTTAACTAAAGGAGAGAGCATAAGATATCAAAATCCAATTTCAAAAAAGTTATGTTAACACCGACTTAATTCCTTAACAAATATTTTAGCAAAAAACCTTTACAGTAGTAGCTTTATGGAAGGACAAATAAGCGAAAGAACAAAATATTAAGTATTAAAACAGTAATTTCAAATGATATCTAGTTTATAACCATAAAATATCTCATTAATGTAATTTCTTATCTAAAGGAGACCTCTAATTTGTGCATATTTAAACTCTGCGTATTGAATTCAGATTAAAAGCTGTTCTCGAGCATTCAAATAACAAAAACAAGACTAATTTTGCTTTTCTTTCTTTAAAATCAAATATAAAGCAATATCAGTCCAATGAAAAAGTGTCAGATCACTGAACTAATTGTAACAGTTTTTTCCAGTAATCTTCTGCAATTCATGAGAATCTAAATAAAAATAAATAAATATCTTACAATAAATACTTTAACAAAATTAAATATTCATGGCAAAAAGTATATTTATGATATTAAAAAAATTAAAACAAATCATTGCGACACTTTTTGGGGCATTTATTTTCTTTACAAATTATAAATGTTTGTTGATTATGAAAGATGGATCTTTACGTTTATAAGCCAATCTGAATTCAAAAAATGCTTTTACTTTGTGTGTGTGTATGTGTGCGCGCGCACGCGTGCTCATACACACACACAGTTCTGTGATATATATATATATATATATATATATATATATATATATAACAGAACTTTGTCATGATATATAATTCTATCACTCTGAGGATAATTAGGAGTTGACTGCACTTAAATTTTATTTTATTGGAGAATGCATATCCGTTCATAAACGTGAATCTTTCATTTTTTTCATTTGCAATGAATAGGATGAGTTGTTTTATGAAGGGTTTCCCGTTACGTGTATTCGATTAATTGTTACAGTCTCACGTCTGACCCTATTTGTATATCGATGTTTCATTGTATATTATTGCAGGCGCATATAAGAGAATTGTTCACACAAATTTTAACTCAATTTATTGAAGTTCCCATAAAATACAGGCATACAAACTACCAGACATAAATTTACATGAATGCCTATTTTTGATGTCCAGAAGCCATAAAGATTACTTACATAATGGAAAATAAGCTAAGAACACAAATAGTACATTAATACCTAAAAAGTAGTAAAAGGTAAAAGTCGTAAGTAAAGTAAAATTTAACTCTAAACAATGGGTTCAGTAATAACGGCTCGGTCATGAATTCAAGTTAATTATGATATTGTTCCAACATGTGCAGGCGTTAACGATCTCTCAGTTTCATTTCTTCTCCTTGATATCTTATGTTTAACAAATATCCTTACTGAAGTTCACTTTAAAACAATATCATTTCTTTTGCACATATTTTAATATAAAAAACATAGCATACACCGCTTGCAGCATAAAGGTGTGTCTGACAAATATACTTTTTTCCGACTATCAACAACAGTGCTCCCGGCTTCAGTATTTATTCACTTAAAGCTAACACAATGCAGCGTAACTTTTTCATTTGTTTTTCTGTGATTTAAAATGTTATTTTATTACTCTGAAGATGTAAAAGTATGTTTATTGAAATTTATACAAAATTTCTCGTATAAATTTTTATTTGTTTTCATCAGTAATATCCACACTTTATGTTATATCTGATTGTCGAATAATTTTAAAGTATTGGTTAGTTCAGGGCAGTTTTTGAATTGTAAAGGAATATTTCGGTAGCTGTTTAAGAGTTAAAGAAAAAACATTTACACAAATATAGGTTCGGAAAAAGATTTATGTTTTTACAGAAACATTTTAACTTAGAAAATAAATACGGATTTTGCATTCAGATTTGATGGACATATTTTTTTAACTTACTACTACACAAAATAACGACTATTTCATAAATTGTTAAAACAAAAAATTATTTATAATTTTTTTGTTTTTAAGTCATTGGATAACCAAGTAAGTTTTCATATTTTTTTTTTTTAATTCATGATCATTGAATAAAAACCCAAAATTAACAAAAAAAAGTTAATTTAGCTTGTTAACGCAGTGATCCTTTCAAAATAATTTTTTTAAGTAAAAATTAAAACCGCAAATAAATGAAAAATATAGATAAATGAAAGTATCATTATCAAAATCATATCTTTCTGTAATTAGTCACTACTTTAACCCTTTAAAGAGTACATTAAAGGTACAAATGTTAGTGAAGACATCATGTGATGTCTTCATTTTTTTTTATATTTACACAATGCTATTATTGTTAAAACGGAATAAAAGAAGGTAATGAAGTTATTTTATAAACCAATCTCACACTGGTACAATTTTCAGCTAAATAAAAAAGTAGTATTACTCATTGGTGAATGACAATTGGGCGTTTCCGGAAAATGGGATGCACTTGCAGTGTCAGTATAGTTTGATGTGTGAAATATTGGCGGCTTGGTGGTAGTTATTATCATTTTGGTGGTATTAGAAATAAGATGTGGTTATTTTTTTAAAGTGTTTATTAATTATTATTAGGTTGTTTTTTTGTTGTAGTTTTGGTATTATTGCTTTTTGTTACAATTTACATTTATTTGATGTTCTTATGTTAAATGCATATTACATGTTCAATTTACGTACTGATAGGAAAAAACTGACAATGGATTATCGCCTCAATCTTATTAGGCGCAAATTGTAAAAGTAGATTACACGCCTCAAGATCACGTTTCTGACATAGTCATGCCCATGAGTACCAATAGACATCCATTACGGCTCACAGGACAAGAAAAATTCAAGGAAGTGTTATGTTTGTACAACATGAAAACAAAGGAACAAAAAAAAGACCTTCCTTTAAATGTTCACAGTCCTTGCTAGAGATTACAGACATTTTGCAGAATAAATTTTATAAATCACTGTGCTCTGTTACACTTAGATTTCCCAAGTGCCAAGAAGAAATGACTACTATGCTAACATAGTAATGCTTAGATTTTGTTTTTTTAGCTTCTGAAATACTGTTGTGAAACTCCACCATCTAACTTTCTACATTATTCTAATTATAATCTAATTAAGTTGCAATAAATCTTATGGCAACAAAATAACAAACAGATTCTCTTTTTTAAACAATACAACAACAGTGCAATTAAATGAATTAAGATGGTTAATTATTTATCTGATTTATACCTTTTCATGAATCTCTGATGTAGATTGTGCATCACAAAAAGCTACCGTCGCTACATCTTTCAGAATTGGCATTTCAATCGAACAGTCTCTACCATCCAATAGAGCAACCAATGGTCTTGTTTGCATTGGACCATTAGCGATCGGTCCCCTGAGGTTGTCCATACGTGGCCGCTTAGGCATCATCTTTCTTTTGTCCATGGTCTAAACAATGACACTCAAACACTAATCACTGGCACTGGAAAGCACTAGTGTTTACACATCGCGATTCACTGATGCTGACACCATCATTGTTCCAAACCTCCCCCACCTGCAAGCAAACAAGAAATATTTTTTGTAATTAATTTGAAACTACATATTAATGCCTCTTATATTTACAGATACAACAGACTTTATTTAACATCGATTATTCCTTAAATATAACTAAATGTGCTAACATTTATATAAAAAATCCTATCACACCACATTTCACCAAATGTAATACCATGTACAGAACAGTGATGGGGGGGGAACTTTTTGTGATAGGGAAACTTTCACAATAAAAATAATTTTCTTCCTAAGAAACACGTTAAGAAGTGAAAAAATATTGAAAATTATAGTAAGCTCAATATAAACCCCTAAGTCACTGGATTTCACAATCCTCAGTGAAATCCAGCCTGGCCAGTTGTGTCACTATCACGCACACAATGCATATTAGGAGCCAACAATGTCAGCCTGCTGGCGTGTGTTGTAGGTGGTGTGAAGGGAGAGCGGATGTTCAGGCACTACAGGAAGTACCTTATAATCCAGTTTGGCCATCCACCATATTAGGTCAGATAATGTGCGGGTCTACTATTTTTCAAAATTTCTGTTGGTAGAATTACAAGTAGATGTTCAAAACATCAAATGAAGAACTTCTCTCACTCAGGAAGTAGGTTCTACTATACAGCACAAAAATTTAAACTAATAAATATTTTACCAATGTCTATCGCATACAAATTATGGACTTTCCATGGTTTTTGATCAAACGTGAGTAGCTTTACTTATGCCTGCAGCTACCGTAAGAGTAATGACCCCGAACGAGTTAACTTTACCTAAAAAATCAAGGGAGTAGCCATTTTCTATATAACAATATTTTTGATTAATGAATGTATAACTAAAATAATCCTTATAATAGATTTTACATCAATTGAAGCCGCCTCGGTGGCCTAGTGGATAGCGTACTACGCCTTCACCCCTAGGACCCGGGTTTGATTCCCGGCGAGGGCTTGGCATTTTCATTCGCTATATATCATCCCATCGTCTGCATTAGCCCAAGTGTGCACAATAGTCGGACATTTAAAAAAAAAAATACATCAACTGAATTTTCTTTGGCATTTGGCGCTCCTGCCCTACATGAACACTTATTTTTATGGTTACTATTTTAAATTTAATACATGTATTTTCTAAATATATATTGAAAATTTATTAATTTCAAAATTCCTTTCAAATAACCTGTATTTTGGTTAAACCAAATTTAGATATCACCTTTAACCAACATATTTGACAAGACATAACATATTGGTTCATTTCAAGTTTTAATATTATCAAGTTTTTTTTGGAGAACTGGGTCATGAAGAGCAAACTACAATAAACAAAAAATTTGGAAAATTTACTACGGACAGCCAATGTTACAGTAGTGTGTCATAGTGCCTATATCTGAGCTTAAATTGAAAAGTCTTTCCTTAACAGCTCTCTATTGGAAGATAAAAATAAACATTATGGAAATAAATTCAAGGATATATTAGGGGGAATACCATTTCTAAAAACAATCTAATGTGACAAATTATTTAAATTTGATTAAACAGAAGCACGTTGTAGGCTTGTTGCAGAAGAGCAAACAACCACCAAAGACAATATTTACAAGGACAGGGTTCATCCGAGATATGGATTACTCATTACACGCAGTACTTTTCTGGGCTACAAAACAGATTAAGAGTTTGTTCGTAACACATCTTACCAGTACTGGAAAACTTGCCGTGTTTTAAATTTAAATAAATAATGTGAATATTATGTGCAAAAACTGTCTGATGGAAGTAACTGTATGGCAGAAACAGCTGAAGCAGGAAGTTGTAACAACTGCTGTTAATGTAAGTAATACAAAATTTAACCAATATTTTAACAGCTTGTCATTTCCACAATATTCATAAATGTAATATTATAAACGATTAAGTGATGTACTTATATTATTATTATTATTATTATATATATATATATATATATATATATATATATATATATATATATATATATATATTAATATTATAATAATATTGTACTTATTATATATATATATTTTTTTTTTTTTTTGATGTTTAACGTCAGACTATTGTGCACACTTGGGCTAATGCAGACGATGGGATGATTTATAGCGTATGAAAAATGCGCTATTTTTTTCAGGTTTTCACGAAGATTAGGTTCGATTCGAGCGAGGAGCTTGGCATTTTCATACGCTATAAATCATCCCATCGTCTGCATTAGTTTAAAGTGTGCACAATAGTCTGACGTTAAACATCAAAAAAAAAAAAATATATATATATAAGTACAATATATATTATTGTATATATATATATATATAAGTATATTATAAGTATATATATATATATATATATATATATATATATATATATATATATATAATATTATAATAATATTGTACTTATTATATATATATTTTTTTTTTTTTTTGTTTTAACGTCAGACTATTGTGCACACTTGGGCTAATGCAGACGATGGGATGATTTATAGCGTATGAAAATGCCAAGCCCTCGCCGGAATCGAACCTGGGTCTTCAGGGTGAAAGCCTAGTACGCTATCCACTAGGCCACTGAGGCGGCTATATATATATATATATATATATATATATATATATATATATATATATATATATATATATATATATTATAATAAAATATATATATATATATATATATATATATATATATATATAAAACTATAAATAAAATGTTTATTCTTCTCATTTAATTATAACAGGAAAAACTAGAAAATTTAAATCTTTTTACAGACACATAGGACTTCTAGCTGCTGATCTTACACTAAAATGGATGTCTATTTCTTGGACTTGTATAAATTATGTACCTTTATGTTTTTAGCTGTTCACAATGCTACTTTTTTTAAGTACATGTACTTCTTTGGTCCGCTGATCAAGATTTTTTTCACCAATTAAATTTTTAAATAACTCAAACTTAATCTAACTATAATCACACAGAAAGGTTGTTCTAACCAAAAACAACTAAAATTATTTGCGTTTGACATTAAAGTATGAAACACTCTTGCGTGAATACCTATCCTAACTAAAAAATTTTCTATTTTTAAATGTGGCATTAAACAATGGTTATTTGTCTTAATGGTAAATATCTTCAATAATGGCCTCCTTCTCCCAAAAATGACTACTGTGCTTTTAAAAACGGTTTAACTAATAAATGTTATTTAATTCCATTATTGTTACAAAATATTCCAAATGTTGCTCATTGTTATATTTGTGATAGTGTGATAGAACACCATTTTTAATAAACTAAAATTAATCTGTTATTTGCTTCATCGAAGAAGCATAACTTTTGTAGAGGTAGACCCAAGAAAAACAAATGGTGGAACTTCCTTTTACATTCAAGGCTCGAATAAAATTCTTGAAAGCACAAACAAAATATATGAGCTATTTCCCCTCCCCAAAAAATATGATTATAAGAGATATAAATGAATAACTGCAATCAATAATATCTAAAAAAACATAACTTCTTCAAATCGGTAAACAGATTTGCTAAAATTTTAGCAACATTAATATTCTTAATGCGAATGAGAACTGAATAATAACGAATTAACCAATTTCATTGTAATTTGAGTCAGAGCTGCAAATCGCCTCCAATCCTGTTTATTTATCCTGGCCATATTTAAGAAATAAATCCCCCCGCAGATATTAGGCTCACCAATAAAAAATTTTAGTTAATATTTGTCAGTAAAAATTCATTTTAAAATTTTTCTCCTAATTTTCCACCATACAAGTTATTTTTCAAATATGATTAAACGTTAAGCAAAATCTGTTTATCTGATTTTAAGAAATTGTATTTATTTTGCCTACCATTTATTGTTCTTTGTTAAAATACAATACAATATGCCTAACAATCATTTACAAGATCATTTAATATCTACATTATTAGCAAAAAAATATAAAATTCATTTCTAAACCACCTTTTTTTCTGCTGCCATGAATTTGTGAAATTCAAATTTCAAATTTAGAATAAATATATTCACTTGGCATATCTTCACTTTGTGATCGATATTGTATTAGAACTTATTTCGTGTTTACTTTTACACTATGTTATGAGTTTTGTTTGCATATTTAAAAAAGAAGCTACTAAAGTTAGTTTAATTAAGTTAAAAATAATGATATACGAGTGATATGCAGTATACAAGAGCTCCATAACAGCAGCTATTACTTGGTCAATTTTACATTTATTTCAAAAACATCTAGTCTACATAGTGTTACACTGGTGATTTTATATACATCTACAAAATTTATTAAATTTATAATTATGTATACATCACTACTGGAAATAAAAGGCTTGTCCGTAAAGTAAGGTTCTCAAGGCGCTATAATCGCTGCGAACGTTGTTACACGGGATTCGGTAACCTTGGCTTGCAGCTTGGTTCCTCCGCTTCTAATTCCCGCTCCATGAGCGCTCTGCGACGCTCAGTCTTGGCTTGGTAGCCATTAATAATGGAAGTGCCTCTTCTGTCTCCCACCTGGTACGAATTACGCTCTTTGATTCGTTTTTTGTGTGCAAAAAACACCGCGCCGGTGGACATTCATATCCAACTGTGTGAAGTCTACGGAGAATAATGTATAAGCATACAACACGTGCAGAGAATTCAAAGACGGATTTTCATGACGAACAGCTTTTCGGACGTCCATCTGTTTCAGAAGAAATGATCGCTGATGTCCGAAAGACTTGCATTGATAAAATTTTTGACAGACCATTTAGGGTATAGCAAAATTTGTGTGCAAAGTGGACCCAAGACAG
This sequence comes from Callitettix versicolor, assembly GCA_022606455.1. NCBI lineage: Eukaryota > Metazoa > Arthropoda > Insecta > Hemiptera > Cercopidae > Callitettix > Callitettix versicolor. The sequence goes on along the minus strand of CM040182.1, from coordinate 68,418,942 downwards.
CTTACAGCAGACCACAAACGGCAACGGATTGATGCGGCCCACGAATTTCTTTAGGTCTACGAAACTGATGGCCAGAAATTCTTGGACTCCTTTGTCACTGGCGACGAGACCTGGGTATACTATACGACACCAGAAACGAGAGAATAATCACGGCAGTGGAAACATCCAGTCGCTGAAGCAGCGGAAGTTCAAACAAAAACTGTCTGACGGCAAAGTCATGGTGAGCACGTTTTGGGAAAGGAAGGGGTTATTGTTGTGAAAATTCATGGCACAACAATCAATGCCGATTGTTACTGTGAGAAATTAAGGAACCTTCGCAGCGCGGTTCAAAACAAGAGGAGAGGCATGCTCACGAATATTTTGTTTCTATCAAGACTACATTCGTCCGCACACACCAGTCTCATCAACCAATTTGGATGATATTCTGTCACACATCCGTCCTACAGCCCGAACTTAGCCCCAAGTGACTACTATTTTTTCCCTAATTTGAAGAGGGATTTCAGTACCCTCTGGACGCATTTCAGTACCAGAGAGGAGCTGAAAGAAAATGTTTTAAACTACCTTCGCGGTGCGGCGGAAGTGTTTCCCAACTCAGGCATACAAAAGATTGTTCATTGTATGCAAAAATGCATCAATCTCAACGGCGATTATGTCGAAAAATAGAAAAAAGCGTCAGCTTTCCAAAAATGTATTATTCATTGCAAATAAACATGTTTTTCATTGTGAAAAATTATTGGGAACCTTATATTACGGACAACCCTAGTATAACTCAGCTTTTGGTTCATTAAGAATTGATAGTCATAATTTTAATAAAAATTGTAAAATAAAATACTTTTGTGTGTGGGGCCTCAAGAAAAAACCCTACTAGAAAGTTTTAAAGACCTAATGCCAATCCGATTATATTCAATAATGATAATGTACAAACATCCATTAAGGTAAAATGACTTCCATTGGTTTCATTGTTTTTTAACTAATCTATGCAGATTGTATTTGCCTTATTTTAGCAATTTTCAGTACCCATGGCAATTAATCTTTTCCAATGCTGCTCTACAGCAGCATTTAAGGAAACATTAGGTTTTGCGGCTATGAAGAGATTTCCGCTACAGAAAGCAAAATACATTTTTATTTGTAAAACGTCTTATACACTTTTCAATTTGAAGTATTAAGTGCAAAGTTTATTGAAATAAAACTATATGATGGTACACTTATAAAACAATAATACTGTATGAATAAAATACTACAATTGTGAGAAAATTATTGTGCCGAAACTACTGCAGAACTGCTTCATCAATTCCTTAAAAATGTTGGCTTTCGAATTTTCTTTAAACCATTTCCTTCATTATAGATTTTCATTTTATTTGTATTTTCCAATATCAAAGCCAACAGAAGAATTAGCTAAATTAAAATTTCGATAAGCATCTACTTGCTTCACACCTTTCTCTAATTCTCCAAAACCTAACCTTTACATCAAACGATAAAATCATCTGTTTAGAAGCCATTACACTGTATTGTAAAAGCATAAAAAAATAATGCACTACTTATAAAATGTAATAGTCACAAAACATTCAGTTAATGCGCTAAAAATGTATGTAGTTACAATACATATTTTTACTATAGAAATAGGAAGGGACCAACACATGTTGCTGGTATAAGGAAATCTGCAATAGAAAGATTTTACTGTATATACGCACTTCACACCAATCTGATTTTCACTAATATAAAGTTTAACATTACTGATTATACAAAAAGAAATATTTTTATAGGTCTCAAATTCAAATTTTTGTACCAATTACTGTATATATATGTAATGTTATTACCAAAGACAAACTGCTTATATTAAGTTTTAAACTCTATTTCTGTATTTGGAATTGCAATTAGGTTTTTCTGCTTTTTGTCAATATATAGGCCTATATATTTTCCCTGGATCCTTGGACCAAATCTTTCTTTTATTTAGCCCCTGTTGCCGTTAAAACAGGTTTGCAGGTAAAACAAAAGACTTTATAAATTTGTGTGCATGTTCGTTTGTCAGAAACATAAACCACTCTTAAAAACAATCACTATAAAATTTAGTGCAAATAGTCTTTGTACTATATTGTGACCCAAATATAGGGAAAATATGTGGGTTGAAGACAAAAAGTCTTTTACAGTAGTTTAGGTATAAAATCTGAAGGTCAAAAATATTTTTAATTTTTGTTTGATATTTTCCTACAAAAACTTGAAAGTTGTAGCAAGCACATAGTAGACAGAGATAATCACAATAACTCAATGTGTATCCTAGACTAAAGGCGTAGTGATAGGATAGGCTGTTACAGACGAAACCAGTTAGCGTGAACTGAGGATGCTGCATGCACACGAGTCTCGTATCCTTTCCTTTCCACTGGCAAGCACTTGATACACATACTCATGGATAAAATATAAATAAACAACAATAATACAATCTCTGACTGTTAATGTGTTTCATGTTGAACTGTGATCGTATCAATACATGAAAAGTAAAATGACATGGTGAGAGACGGGAGACAATGCACGAATGTCTCCCATGTTATGAATGTAAATCAACTCTCATTTTCAAAATGCCTAACCTAAAACATAAGTCTGCACTAGTGCACTGACTCACAATGATGCCTGACTGATTCGAACTATAATTCGGACTGATCATTGTATGAAATACAAGCCTTTTTTAATTACACCCACCTCCCGAGACTGTTAGTAGAAACAGCACTGTCGCATAACTAGATCTATATACAGCGGTCGCCTCCTGTCGTATTCACAGCGAATCCAATCAGCAGCTTATACTAAACAAATCACAAGGACGGATTCCATTTGTAAATTAATAATACTTATGACCATTACATTAAGATCAATATGGTGAGTTTTACCACTTCGTATATTCTACCTAAATGCAGCATTTATAAATCAAGATAAAAGTATTATTTTTATACAAAATTATGTTGGAAAGAAACTGCAGTGACTAACATTTCTGTCAAGTAGGCAAACAAGATAAGACTGGTGATATTGACTCAGCAAGGACAGGAAATGTAAACAAAGCATGTTTTCTTTATTTCTGACCATTAACTTTGTGCACTTTATCTCTCGTCATGCAATAAAGAAGTTATGATCTCCAACTGTCTGCTATGCAGTAAGTATAGTATGGTAACAAATAGGCTTATTAACATTATTCTTACTTTCATATCACCATTTTTTCGATTCATAAATCCACAGTGCAATATCATTTCTCATTGTCTAAAAAGCTCAGTCGTCAATGTGGGTAAGACAACATCCAGTCTTGAGAACTCTGAACTGTGAACCTCAAGGTCATGCTATCAAGACATGTAGTAAATGCATGTAGTAAAGACATGTAGTTATCATTCCTAATTTGCATAAACTTCACCCTTTCCATTAATGCCAATCAAGCATCCTCTTGATGGCAAAAAGGGGATGTCTTAGTGGAATAAATTATGGGCAATAATTTGATGAATTAAAATTCTTTTTACAAACAAAAACCTATTGCCTCGTTAATAAGTATATTAAAGCAAAATTTTAAAAGTAAGAGAAGTCAATTCTTTTTATATTCTTCTTCTTTTCTGCTAGGATTATTGTCACTATGTTCAGTATAATGATCTGCCTTCCCTAGCTTCGTCAATTCTACTTTCGTTGACGCGTTTCGGAGAACCTCCTCTTCAAAAACTATATCTATACTCAAATCAAATTACCTTTGATGAATTAACTTTAAAATTAGTGACACAAAGAGAAGCAGTGACCAAAGTGAACATTCCACCCTTTTATTGAATCACATGAACATATGGTTTTCAAACTACTATAATTTTACATTATCTAATTTTAATCCATGATACTCATCCCGACCAATTAACCGAAAATCGAAATGTCTGTAAATGTTAAATGTAATTCAAATTTATAATAACATTCATGGTAGACTAGTTTTTATGTACTTTTTCTAATTGCAACTACAATAATACTATATGTAAGTTCCATTTTATACAATTTTTTAAAAAATATTTAATGTATTTTATAAATAAAGCAAATGTGCATATTTATGATTACTGGAATAGGGTTGCGGAACATGACACTAACCTATAATAATGACCTTAGCACGTCATTTATCTGGTCTGCTGCTATTAGATGCAAAACATGCAATCCAAGATATGATCACAATAACCAGTGACTACTGCATTCAATTTGTTTTCGCTTTAGCTTCGACAGTAGAAACAACACGCACATAACTAAATCTATACATTAACTTTGTATTCACCTTAGCTCGTGAAAATACCACGTTTTAAAATAAATCAAGCGTTTCAAGTGCCCGCCATTTTCTTTCAAATAGGTATATGAGAGTTAAAGTTAAAACCTTGTCTCAGCTCCATAAAACAGTTTCATTGAAATGTTTGAAACCGTTTTTCAGTGAAAAGAAGCCAAGATAGACCTTTTAACATAACAGACAAATAAATCACGCATTTTGAGTGCCTGCCATTTTGTTATAAATAGGTTTATGACAGTTTTCATGAAGCAGTTACTAAATGAAAAGTTAACAACACAGACCTTTAAACGCAACATACAACATATATTCACTTTAGCTTTGAGATAATAGCAACCGAATTGTCACATAACTGGGCAATGTTTTCACTTTAGGAAATTTGCTACTCTGGGCGATTTTTTCAATGGTGTCTCCCTCCATTACAACACTGCGCAATAACTTTAATGACATTATTTGTTGGAAAACTTTATAAAAGTTCAATTTCGCATTCAGTAATAACCACCTAAAGTTTGACCAAAATTCCTTGATATGTTTTGTTCAACTGAAGAGCATAACTTGTGAATGAAATTTTCCTAAGCCGTCTTCTGAAAATGTCTTCTGACTTACTCTATTCCGTATTTTAATTAATTTGTTTTTAATGTATGTATGTATGTATATATATACATATGGCCTATATTTATATTTACACATGGAATGTAAATAAAATTATAATTATATATTTATGTTGAATTCTAAAGGGGGGGGGGACATGAAAATAAAAAACACCTAGGAAATCATTTCTTGTTAACATTATTTGAAATGAACTACTTTGCTTTAAATATAGATGCACTATAGGTCTAAGTTGTACTAGCTTTGTTCACGTGCTTCGCTGCGATATTTTTGCAGGAAAAAAATTACATGATTTATTTGAAAGCTGACTTAATTTTTTTTGTTTCAATGTAAAGTATACCCACCTCTCACTCTAAAGCTATATTTAAAGCTCGTGAAAATACGTTTTAAAATAAATCAAGCGTTTCGAGTGCCCGCCATTTTCTTTCAAATTGGTATATGACAGTTCAAGTTAAAACCTTGTCTCAGCTCCATAAAACAGTTTAACTGAAATGTTTGAAACCGTTTTCCAGTGAAAAGCAGCCAAGAAAGGCCTTTTAACATAACAGGCAAATAAATCACGCATTTTGAGTGCCTGCCATTTTGTTACAAATAGGTTTATGACAGTTTTCATGAAGCAGTTTTATTTGAAGTAGTTACTAAATGAAAAGTTAACAACACAGACCTTTAAACGCAACATACAACAGAAAAGTTTCAGCTAAAACTTTTTAATGCTGCAGTCGATGGAACAAAAATTATGCGTTTCATTAAGAAATAAACCTGTTTAATAGCAAACGTTAAGACAACAATAAAAATAAAGAAACATTTATTTGAGTAGCCGCCATTTTGATTGAAATGGGTGTATGACAGTTTGAGACTGCCTAAAACCTTGTCACAGTTCCATAAAAAAAGTTTTATCAGACTTGAAAATATTTTCCTATAAATCTGAACAAATAGCGAAAAAAAAAAGATTTCGTGTTCTTGGAAGAACCCTTTTTAAACTTCTTAAAACCTTCTTTTTTTTAACCCAGACTTGCTGTTGGTACACCTGTAATGGAGGCCATCCGAGTTTCCAATTGAAGTGTGAACATTGGGCTATAGAGGATACCCCTATCAACATAAGGCAAGGTATAGTCAACGTACTATAAAATCAACTTGCATCATAGTAAGGCTGCTTCGACAGTCTTCTGCCAATTCTTCAAAAACTGCATAGACAAAGCCTTCATCCAAAAACCATTGATACACCAAGGTCGAAGAGCTGGGCTAGGAGATGCACAGGTAAGCAAGCAAATTTATTATATAAATCCCTGACCAACATGAGAAATACCTCATTAGTAGATTGGGCGATACATAGCATTCTGATGGATTTTTGTTCCAGGGACACCACGACACTTCAAGTTAGCTGGGATGGAATTGTGGGCCTACTTATGAGCTCCCTATACCTCCAGTATGAGGTTAAAACGCTACCATCAAGAGAACTTGAGCTTGTCACGGAAAGTAATGTAGCAGACGGCTTCTGGTAGGTTACAACATCAACTCACATCATCAGGCAGGATGGGGAAACAGGAACATAAACCAAAAAGGTGAGTCACTATTCTGCTTCCTCACGTCAACTAACTTATATATATTAAATGTGGCAATGAGTCAAAATTTAAAACTAGAATAAGAGATGAAGTTATTTATTTTACTTTCTGTTCTGAAAACATGTTACCCACTGGTTAGAAGATGGCATGTCTCAGACGAACCCTCCCCTATCATTAAATTTCAAAACTGAACTTTTATTGCAATGACCTAGCTAGCCAGATGGAGTCACTGAACAAGATAAGAAATTTTGTAGATCCAGAAATTATGGATCTACCAAAATTTGCCAAGAAAGTGAAAGATGAGGCAAATTGGTGGAATAAAGACCTCAAGCACGTGTGAAGGTGGACTCAACATCATTTTACACATAGCTGTGAGGAAAGCTATTAGGAAGGCCAAATAGGTTTCCTGGAAAGGGTTCATCCAAGAGATGGACAACGTCAGAAATGCAGCAAGACTGCACCAAATTTTGGCCACCTGTCCTTCGAATCTAGTGAGCAACTTATACCTAAAGAATAATATAAAAAAATGGTAAAGGAAATGCTGTGTCTTCTGGAGATTCACTTTCCTAACTGTATGAGGAACAATATTATACTAATGGCGGACAACAGCTACTGCAAAACAGCTTTTGGCCAAGGATGACTTCAGAAGGTTGGAAGTTGGTCAGATGATTTGTGACAGTATCCAACATTTATTGGGCTGTGCAACGTTTCAGCCAGTTAAAATAACCCAATGATATATTCCCTATCATTTTTTTTTTTACTACACTTCTTCAAAGTTAGTCATACATACAACTATATACCGCTTGCCTGGAGAGTCCGTAATCCCCAAGCGTGGTCGCCCATCAGTCATACCTCGTTTATACTAAAAACAATGGTAAGGCTGTTATGTATATATGAAAGTGGATTCTATCTGGAAATCTATTTCATCAGAATCAACATGCTGATGATCATGGCAAGGGAAGTCCTTTGGATCCACTACATCAGCTCATAAGCAGGGACAAGTATGCCCACACTAGGAAAGACGGCAATGTGCATCTTCTTACATATTGAAGAAGTCTTTGATATCGTCTCATGTATTACGTAATGCAGTGTAGTTATGGAGTTTGACCCGATTGTATACAGATGGATAAACACTATGCTTCAATCCTACCTAAGCCATAAGACTTTTGATGCATACATGGCCAGAGGCTGTCCACAAGGGGGGGGGTCACCTCTTTCCTGGATCCTAGTTGTGGACGGCCTTCAAGGGGATCTTAACAGAGTGGGGGGTATATGTACTGTGATACACAGATAACAATAGTTCAAGGTAAATTTCCTAATTCACTTGGGGGATTAATCAATTTTTATTTGGAACTTATCAGAATCTGGTGCTACAAAGAGGACCTTCGAGTCATTCCAATTAGTAAAAAAAACAGCCATGAGCAAAGAGAATTTACAGTTAGAAAGGATCACATTTGGTATTTCGGACATGAAATATCTGGGTGTAATCCTGGATAGGACGCTGACAAGGAATTCCCACATGGACTATATTATTTTAAAGGCCAAATCATCACTGAAGGTGACACAGCACCTTGTCAGATACAAATGGGGACTAAAGCCATGTCCCCTAGATATACATGGCTATTATTAAACCTCAACTGCCATACAATTCTCTGGTTTGGTGGCCAACAGCGACAGCAAGTAGCAAAATAGTCATTGTGCTTTTAAGAACACTCCTACTCCTGCTCTAGAGGTTTTGTTAAACCTGCCTATAGGCTTCATAACCATGGCAAGTGGTAGGTCAATCAAAGATCATCAAGGAAGTTTTTTTTAAAGACTCATTTTTAAAGAATCATTGTTAGACATGCTAACAACAGCATGCGTAACTGTATATATCTTCATTCCACCTTTCACAGTTCTTCTCCATTCATGAGAGGACTGGGAAGACTTCCATGTCAGCTTGTCTAGTACAGAGACGGGATTGGCAGTCTGGATTTGTAGGCTACTGCTGCAAAACCACTGCAGCAACATTTGATGCTAGCCTAGGAAGTTTTTTGTACAGTATACCAAGCCAAGATCTGCACAATCTCGACACATGTAAATCAAGCATTAGAAGGACTTACATTTTGATACTTTTAGATAGCCAAGCGGTAATAAAGGTTCTCTAGAAATCTCATCCTAATTGGTATCAGATCCTCTCAGCTCCCTCTTGAAACCTGTCAAATGCTGACAGTCCAAGTGGAATGGGTACCTGGACATTGTAGGATTGATGGAAACAAGACAGCAGACCTGATGGCCAAAAGAGGAGCTGCTGCTTGATTTGTACTAGAGCCCGCGGTCAGCCGTGCAACTGCCAGAGATGCAGTAAGAGTGGGCTAGGCAAGAACACATCAAACATCTTCTCTCAGCACTATATCCTGCGTTGATAAATCTTGTTCACTTCAACAGCAGGTCACTGAGACAGGTTGTCTCATGACCACTAACACAGGTACATCTAGAGCCATTTGCATAAGGTGGGAGTAATACATCTCACATGAGTGTCGTCTGTTTGGCAGAAGGCTGAAACCACAGCAAACATATTCCTCCAGAAGAAGGAAACTCTTTGGACCTCAGCAACTCGATAAGGAGTTTCACACAGACACACTATACAAGATTCTGGAGCTCATCAAGGGCACTGAAATCAGTTTTAAGATGAAGTATAACGGGAAAAAAGTATAAGGAATTTTTCATATTTTAAAAGTTAATAGACAAATGATTTTCATATTTAAAACATATCGCCCGTCTAGACAACTCGAGTAGAACAAATTATATTTGAAAAAGAGAACATTAGAAATGTGTAATTAAGCCACTGTTTCAGAAATATCCTATAGCAGCAGTAACATGGATGACGGGAGCAATTTGGGTGTTGCAGGACAGACAGCTTACAACTTAGTGTTTTCTCAACTAAAAAATAGAAAATCGAACATATCTCCCGAAATATGATCTGTAATTCTACAAACACTGCTTCATTGTCAACTCGGCCGCCTCGGTGGTCTAGTGGATAGCGTACTAGGCTTTCACCCCGAGGATCCAGGTTCGATTCCCGGCGAGGGCTTGGCATTTTCATACGCTATAAATCATCCCACCGTCTGCATTAGCCCAAGTGTGCACAATAGTCGGACGTTAAACACAAAAAAAAAAATTCATTGTCAACTGTAAAGTTATACATGAAACAGATATTTTCAAAATAAGTGAACAGGGTGATATAATGTTGCTGGGCTTGCGCTACTACTGGAACTACGACATCTAGCTTGGACGAGTTTGAAAAATAAAATAAAATAAAAACACTTCATATCTTGTGTATTACAGTTGGCATACTGAGAAGTAGGGTAGATAGAAGAATAGAAAGTTTGTTGTTTCGCGCAGTAGAGATTCCTGGAATTTCGATGGTCTAAATAAAGGAAATTACATGTTTTTTACTACAGGAATAGAAAGGGACCAACACATCTTGCCATTATAGAGAATTTTTTTTTTTTTTTTTGTTGGAAAAAATATCTTTTTGGTCAGACCTTATTGAAAATTAACATCATTACTGTAAATCACTAGTAATTAAATATATTTTCCACCAATTCCCAAAATTCATCCCTTACATGAATGAAAATGAGGTATACAAGTTTACATTGGAAAAAATACCTTTGTTCATATATTCTATATACATACTCTGAAACACAAATAATGAATAATATATATTTCAACATTTTCCAAATTCATTCCCTAAAAGAATAAAAATGTAAAAGAGGTATAAATGTTTGCATTTGAGAAAAAATTAACAAAATTATTATAAAACTATAAAACACGTATTTCAGCAGTTTCGTTAATTAATTCACCAAAATGGTAAAAAGGAATATAAAAGATTCCGTTCGGGGGAAAATAAAGATTTTTTTGAAACTAAATATAAATAATCAAAAACACAAATAATGAACCAAGGACGAAAGAATAAGATTCCAAGATAAAACCAAAATAAGACCTAAACCTGTCATTTCAGAAGATGAGAGGAAAAGAAGATCGGAAAGAATGAACAGCTACTGGGAACAAAGAAAAGTACAGTGCGCAAGAAATGATTGATTCAGCGTACCCCAAAGAGGGTGAAACGAAGAGAAGAAGAAACATGTATTTCAGCATTTTTCCAAATTCATCCCCTTAATGGATCAAACTGTAAAAAAAATAGGTATAAATGTTTGCATTTGAGACAAATATTTTGTATCAGATTTTCTTGAAACTTGATAAAAATATTCTTCTAAAACACAAATTAGGAAACATATTTCAGCTTTTTCCATAATTCATCCCTTGAAAGGATAAAGGTGTATAATTGTCTTGACTTAAGAGAGAATCAACAAACAACCAAAACTAATATTAGCTAGACTTGAAATTTTGAAAATATCTTTATATGTGAGCATGCTCTAAGAAAGTATTTTATAAAATTCAACTCCTAAAAGGGGCTGCAAATGGGGGTACAAATATTTTTGTTGAAAAAAACATGTTTTTGGTCAAATTTTGTTGAACACTAAAACACAAATTATGAAACAAGTATTTGAATTTTTTTCCAAATTCATCTCATAAAGCGATAAAAATGTAAAAAGAGGTATAAAAGTTTGCATTGGAGAAAAATGTTTTAGTTAAATTTTCTTCAACTTAACAATAATATTCTAAAATACAAATTATGAAATACATATTTAAGCATTTACCATAATTCATCCTCTAAAGGGACAAAAGTGGGTTTAAGAAAGAGGAAGGCATATAAAATTTTGCCCTGAAAAATATTTTTAAATCAGATTTTCCTGAAATTTAACTTAAACACTCAAAAACACAAAAATGAGATGTTTTATCATTTTCCAGGATTCGAGAACTAAATTTTATAATATTTTTTTTGTTTTATTATTGATTTTTACCAAATATAATTACTGACATTTTTATTTTACAGAATACAAGAGTTACGAGTATCAGCCTTCAGACAAATCAATATTAACTTGTAATTACAACCAATATTATATCGAGACAGAGTCAAACAAGTTTTCTATCTGTTTCCAACATGCCAATTACAAAGGAAACGGTTTATCGTTTATCTGTCAGGTACAATATATAGAATGGAGATAATATATTCATTACACCTGTAAGTTATACAATTCAAATTTCCTTTTATTGAATACCGATCTTTAGAAACAATACTGAATTTATCCAATCAGCCAATAATCTAGATGAAGTCTCTTACTTTACTGAAAAATGACCATCAAGAGATCTGTAATTATAATTATTTTATTGCTCACTTTTCTTAAAGGAATAACTTCAACTGCTGGCTAACTAAAATTGGATAAATTTATCCAAGTTTACTTGGATAAGTGCCCTCAAAAAATATAGTTTTTTACACAGTAAATAAAGGTTTTACAAGTTCCATGAACCCCCAACACTGTTACGAGTTTCCATCTATGTCAAATGATTTTTTGACTCTGGCCATGGTTTTCTTACCAATGACCAGTGAAACCATAATATTTAAAAAAGGTTAAATTCAATAATTCTGAGCTAGTGCAAGAAATTCGAATACAGACTACGAACTCTAAATTAATGTAACAACTAATTAATTAACTAATTAAACAAGTAACAAGTTATAAAAACATTGTTTGTATTTTATACAACTGCAACTATTGTAGGACTACCTGGAAATATTTTTCTCACAATCTTACTGGCTGTGTGATGAAAGTGTCAAGAGTTACACTTCATACTAATTGATACACTTTAGTCATGTGTAATTTACTTTTAATTATTTCATTTGCACTAATTATTTCTAAATATCTTCATCCACCTTTGAGGTTCAACAGGCCTTCTCAGCTGCTGAGATATTTATAAATACCCTCAACCATATTTAAGGCCATTGACCAGGTTGTTCTGCCCTTTCAGATGTTGGGAAAATCCTTTCCAATACTTTTGAGTCCATAGATACAGTCGTTTGAATCTACCAAAAAAAACTATTTGGCTAGTCTAAGTTCCTTTGTAGTTTGTCATGTGAAGGAGTTAGTAGGGTACACAATTTAATGATAAACATAAGCTTTCAGGTGGAAAATGGAAGCTTTGTTAAATTTTTTTAACCACTTCTTATTACAACTATTTGAACACATAATCTGCATTTCTGTATAATATCCACTGAGGTTATAATTGAATACTGATACGGTGGTCACCATGTGTAACACAAAACCTTTACCTGTTGCTGTTGTGTAACTAACCATACCTCATACTATTGTATTGTTTACATATAACACTATATATAGTACTTAGATAAGTAAGATAGTATTTAGATAGTAAGATAATAAAATTCTATCTATACTTAGACATCAAATAACTTTAAAAATTAATAGTTTATAATTAGGATAAACCTAATATTCTACGGATATTCACTATTACATTGGTTTTCTCAGTTAAAAAAATCAACATAAAATAATATTTCAATATGCTAAACAATGAAAAACAATATTTTGTTTTTAAAAGTTTATATTCTTCTAGAAATACTTACACTAAATGTACTCCCCAATAGAAAAAACATTCCAGTCTCTTACAGCTTAAATATAAATTCATGAAAAAATAGTGTCAGATCAAAATATAATTTTGAATGATCACAAGTTTGCACAGTAAAAAAAAGTATTTTGTCAATTGTTGTATGCTAGCACATTGCTGAAGACTAATTGAATTCAAAGATAACCTAACTAAGCGAGTTCTACTTGTTAGATAAAAAGATACTGAAGCGCCTACAAGCAGCGGCGTCGACAACATATACACATGGTGCAACACACTTGACGGAACTGTAGTCTCTATGCTAATACACATTAGGAACCTCCATCTTATTACACAGGCCGATCTCTAACTTATAACACGGTAACTTCAAAGGAAAAACGAATCTCGAAGTTAATAAATCTCAAAGCTATTACACCTTCTCTTGCTACATACAGCTAAGGAAATAGAGCTTTTCATGAATGAAATTTTGTTCGAGATGTTACGATGGTGCAAACGAATCGACAAAATAAGCAAAGACAACAAGGCCTTATTGGCAAATGTTTTTATATTTATACAAAACACCAAGAAAAGTTGAATTGCTTGTAGAACACTGTTCAATCAGCAGTTTATACAGGCATCAATCATCAAGTAGGCCGATATACGATATACTACGTTCAGTATAATAATAAGCCTTCCCTAGCTTCGTCAATTCTACTTTTGTTGACGTGTTTCAGAAACCTCCATCTTAAAAAACTATATCTATACTGGCCACCAATATTATGGCTCGTCCTATTTATAATTTTCTAGCTCCACCTCATACCCCTTCCTCTATTCAACACCTGTACATTAAACTACGTGTTGAATAGAGGAAGGGGTATGAGGTGAAGCTAGAAAATTATAAATAGGACGAGCCATAATATTGGTGACCAGTATAGATATAGTTTTTGAAGATGGAGGTTCACCGAAACGTGTCAACGAAAGTAGAATTGACGAAGCTAGGGAAGGCAGATTATTATACACAGTGATAATAATCCTAGCAGAAAAGAAGAAGAATATAAAAAGAATTAGGCCGATATAGTGTAGATGCAAAAACTGGAACCAAATTTGCTCTACTTTCTGTAGTACCACCAATGTAATCTGTGGGCCATTGTACAGTGAATCTCTGGTTCTGTTTGTACAATGATCGGCACACTTACTGTATGAAATGGAATCAGTAAAACATCACCGTGTCATGAAGTAAAAAAGATTTTGCTTCAAGATTAGGTTCCATGAACTCATAACTAGCAATGAACATAAGAAAAGTATGCTTGTTGGGTTTTTTTTTAGTCTCATGTACAAGGGTGGTCTGATACGTTTCCGACCTCAACATGAAGATAGCAGCACTCGAATTTCGTAGTTCATCTGTTGACAGTTACTCACCAAAGTTTCAGCCATTTTGGACGCGCAGTTGTTATGTAAAAGTCGTTTGAGTGAGTTGATGTATTTTTGTGAAAATGGACAAAATCAAGTATCGAGCTGTCATTAAATATTTGTTTTTGAAAGGCAATACGCCAACGCAAATCAAAGATGAATTGGATTCTGTGTATGGAGACTCTGCACCATCATTTACCACAGTGAAATTTTGGTCTGCTGAATTTAAATGTGGCCGTAAGAGCTTGGGAGACGATTAACATTCGGGACATCCAAAAACTGCAACTACCGACGAAAACATTGCCAAAGTTCACCAAATAGTGCTAGATGACCGCCGAATTAAAGTGAGAGAGATAGCAGACGTTATGAACATGTCAAAAGAACGCGTTTGTCACTTATTAAATCAACATTTAGACATGAGAAAGCAGTCCGCGCGTTGGGTGCCGCGTTTGCTCACGTTAGACAAAAACGTGTTCGAATGAACATAATTCCAATGCTCTGTTGGCGCAGTTTAGGCGCAATAAATCCCAGTTTTGGCGCCGATTAATTACTGTAGATGAAACTTGGATACGCCCAAAACAAAAATACAGTCCAAACAGTGGACTGGCAAAGGGGGAACCGGCTCCAAAAAAAGCAAAAACTGTTTTTTCGGCTGAGAAAGTGATGGCGACTGGTTTTTTGATAAATGAAGTTATTTTATTCAACTATCTTCAAAAAGGAAAAGCCATTACAGGAGCATAGACATCATTACTTGAAGAGCTGAAGTCAGAACTTCCGGAAAAACAGCCACATTTGCAGAAAAAGAAAATCCTGTTTCACAAAGACAACACACCGTCTCACACCTCAGCGGTTGCCATGGCAAAAATCCACGAATTACGGTTTAAACTGCTTGACCATCCACCTTACTCACCAGATCTAGACCCACGCGACTTCTTTTTGTTCCCTCATCTAAAAATTGCACTCGGAGGACAGAGATTTTCGTCAAATGAAGAGGCAATCACCTTTGTGAACAATTATTTTGCAGAGAAAAACGCTGAGTACTATTTGGACGGGTTACAAAGATGGGAGCATCGCTGGGAGAAGTGTGTAAAGGTACAAGGAGACTATGTTGAAAAATAAAAAAAACATTTCTGAAAAAATGTCTTGTATCTTTGTTAGGTCAGAAACTTTTCAGACCTCGTAATCTATTGCTAATCTAGTCATCAATGCCTTTATATGCGCAATACAACACTGATCTTGCACACAAATTTTCAACATTGTTACATTGATCACTTGTGACATTTATATAAAGGATTTACCTTCTTTTTGTGTATTTTATATAATCTCCTGTTTTTGTGAAAATTATTTTTTAAATCTTGTATCTAATGACGAAGTTATATCATTAATTCCGTTTCTGAGTAATTTTACAAATAAGCCAAGACCTAATATAAAGTGGAAAATGGCTCTTATGGTGTCTATGACACAATTTGATCCCTCAAATGAAATTTGGGCATCTACACTGAATGTTTCAAATTATGCATTGACTATAATGACATCAAAGAAGAGAAAAAGTTCACACTATTGACTGTTGTGGGCATAAACACTTTTAATTTGTTGCATGATCTGTGTGCACTGGAAAAACCATATAGTAAAACTTAAGAATTAGAGACGATCATACACACCCTAAACCTTCATTTACTGCAGAAAGGCACAAATTTTGTCTGAGGAACCAACTCGTACAGAACATTATAGTGGGATATATCGGTAACTTAGAAAAACTTTAAATTCATTATGACTTCAAAATTTTTTTTACTGATTATCTACATGACAGACCTGTGATGGGCATTAAGTTCTTTTTCCCACGAAAAACCATTAAGGTTATCATCGCCACGGGGCGATAATCAAATTTTGAAAAAAGCAAGGAAACAAAACAAATAAGAATTAAAGGTACTACAAAAAGACATTAAGGATGATTCAATCAAACAACTTTTATCAGAATCTGATTCAACATATGACAAAGCTGTGCAGATAACTACTATGCAAGTCACACAGCGTAATGCCGCATTTCTACATATCTAATGTGGTCATGTAGATCAATAATAGGTAGCACTAATACTGATCAATAAATATAAAATTAAGCATAGCATACATGGAGAGGAAAATGGTTATGGTACACTTTTAACCATTAATGGTACACCTAAACCTAACACAGGATCTGAACACTCAACACCAAATAAAGATAAATTTTATTTTATTTTCTTAAATACCTTGGCATGGAAGAAGTGTTTTTTTTTTTTTATAGCATGAAACAGAAATAGCTTAACATTTTCTGGTCCGTAGGGGGAAATCAATGTCCCCTAAGACCAGAACAAGACCATGGTGAAGTTAAAATTTCATCTCCATGTGGAAAAATATAGCCGAGAAAGGGCATAGGTATCCTATATGCACAAAGAAACCAGTGGAAAACTTAATTTGTTAATAACATTTAAGTTGAAATCTTTAAATATGTAAATACAAAAGACCTGTATATTTCTTAACAATTGTAATAATACTTAAGACTATTTTTTTACAGTGTAAAAAACTGAAGGATTTGTAGTATTCCTAGTGTAATCTGTAAGCCATTGTACATCTATGATTTCTTTGTACAAGTTGTGCCATCACAGAAGCATGGTAATTTAATCTGAATTGAATGTATTATTATAAATATATTAATACACATTGTATAAGTGTAATTAGTAAAATATCACAGTTTCTTATGTCAAATAATTTAATGTGTTCAGTATGATGATCTGCTTTCCCTAGCTTCGTCAATTCTACTTTTGTTGACGCGTTTCGGAGAACATCCATCTTTAAAAACTATATCTATACTGGTCACCAATATTATGGCCCGTCCTATTTATAATTTTCTATCTCCACCTCTTACCCCTCCTCTATTCAAAACGTGTACATTAAACCTGACGTGCTCACTTCTGATTGGCTCTTCAAAATCATACGTTTTCGCTCGCTTCTGATTGGCTCCTTTCAAACTTTCTCTGCAACGGTCGTCCCTCCTGTTAATTTCTGAAAATTTTTAGATTTTTGAACGTAATATCTGCTTGCGACGATATCTGTTCATTTATTATGATTTCTCCCTTTTATTTAGATTTTAAAATTTTCAAGTTCTCTAAAATGTTCATACGTCTTCCTTTTCCTGCCATATGTAGTACCTTCATTGAGTTTTCTATTTCTCGAGGTATGTGCCCCTCTTTTATTAAATGTGACGCATAAATGATTCAAATTATGCGTCACATTTAATAAAAGAGGGACACATACCTCAAGAAATAGAAAACTCAATGAAGACCTTTAGATTTCATAGATGACAAATATAGTATTCTATAGAACAACTTTTAATCTATTTCACAGAATAAACTATGTTCAGTTATAACATAAAACAGGCTAGTAATCGTTGTTTTTAATGAGGTCTGTATTTCGTAGATTTCTACATCAAATGTTGACCATAGTTTAAAAAATCACAGATGCAAAACTGTAACTTGTAGACAAATATGGTCAACAGTTGAATTCTACAGAAAGATCTAATCTTTCAAACGATACCAACCAAAATCATATGGCTAATGATTTATTCGGCCGAATGTTTTTTTGAAAATTGGCATTTTGACAAATTCTATTCGCAGTATTCCAAGCGACTGTAGCTCTTCTAGTTCGTGCGTTTGTTTACGATTTTATTAAAACAAATAAAAAGTAAACTTTATAAATCGAAAACATGCTAAATAAAGCTTAGTATCTCTACTTTCTAATGGTATGTATTTTATTAAGATTGCAACAGGATAAATGTGTTAAAACAGTGTATTAAAGTAACGGTGTTTTCAAACGACTTGTAAGTTGCTCATCACTTAGAGGTAAGATTTTACACGACTTATAAGTCGTTTATCACTTCTAGGGTTAAAGATGAACACTTTAATACAGACGAAACCACTCATAAGAGACATTGTAGAACAGGTCTTGCCTGACAGCAACATTACAAGAATTAAGCCAGACACTACTGTGTCCAACTGAAATAACATACCCCATTTTGTTGCAGGTATGGCCAGATTCTCTACTTCTCTGACTCAGTGGCATCTTCAGAGCCAAAACTGAAACTTGGGAATTAATAAAGCATGATCACGCATCTTACCATTCCCACACACCATCTTTTAGACAGATTATGTAGTTTTTGTAAAAATAATGGGAAAGTCCAGTAGATAGCCTACTTGAAGAATTCAATGGAATTAGATCATATGTACAAGGTTATGATATGATACAAGTCGTACAATACAAAGGTAAGTTCTTAAATCACTAACACAGCATGTCAGTGGTTGGGGTCCGGACTTTAACGCTCCCTCCAAAACAGTTGCTGTTTCCTACAATAAGAAGAGCCATGGACTCCTCTGGAAACATATGGTTTGAGAGGGATTAATTTGAGCATTTTACAGGTGGTTAAATATGTATGAATAACCTTGGACATACTGACATACTGTCCATCTGGACAATACAATCTCAAAAAGAAATTTGTCACTAATGGTAGCTGATATCACTAACACTGATTTTTTTTTTTTTTTTTTTTTTAACGTCCGACTGTTGTGCACACTTGGGCTAATGCAGACGATGGGATGATGTATAGCATATGAAAATACCAAGCCCTCGCCGGGAATCGAACCCGGGTTCTCGGGGTGAAAGCCTAGTACGCTATCCACTAGACACTAATTGAAAGAAATAGCTGGTAAAACAGTTCACAAATTTTTCAGTCACTGTACCAAATAGCAGGCTACAAAAGATTCTCAGAAACATTTACAAAACACCACTTTTAGTGACTGAATTACACATTAGTTCAGTTTACCATTAGTGATTTGCCTTATCATAAATAAAGCATTACTCATTTATCCTTTGTAAAATGTAATTAAGGTAAATGATACTTTATTTTTAATATTAGTAGGCTACAGTAATAAAAACCAATTAAAAAAGTTTTATAATTTTTTAGTTTTACAATATAAAAACTGTAGTGCATATAAACTATAATGTTATAAAAGACTAATATATTTAGTTGATTTTTTTTTTTTTTTTTTTGAGTTCTACGGTCAGAATTACACAACAATTGTAACACTAATAAGAAATAACCAGCAACTTTAAAAATAATTACAAAAATGTACACAGTAAAAACCTTTTTAACCAAAATAAAAGGGGCGAAGACATTTCCGATGACAAAATTTTCGGATTCATCTCCATGTTTTTCTGATATAAGGAATGACAACTTTTAGCGGATAAATTAAATATTCAGTGTTTCTCACCAAGGCACCCGCAGGCCCAGTGGAATGACAAGGTCAGATGTTTACTTTGGTGGAAATTATAAAGCAGGCAAGTAAACAAAATAATATTCAGGTAGCTAATAGTTCTATTTACCATAATATTTAAAGCATTCTGAATTTTAGTAAGCAGTCTTACCTACACTGCAATGCAGTTTCAATATGTACTTAAATTACAAGTCTTGGGAGAAAAGGGCAATTTTTGACTGCTCTTTGTGTAATCAGAAACAGAAAGATGTCTAAATTTTGTGGAAGGTATCCAAATTTGCGGTTTTTTAGAAAAGGTTTTAAAAAATTAACTTTGAAGAGAGGAATTTAATGGATATTTAAATAAAAGACATTCGATATGCCTGGCTTAGTATTGTTCAGCAGGCATGGTGGTATAAATACAATTTAATAAAGGAATTTATTTAATTACTAATAATAGTGATAATTATTATTTTTGACAGCTTTTGGTATAATTTAGTTGTACATATAAAATATTAATGTAAAATTATAAAAATAAATATTGAAAAGAATTGACATTATATACTTAGACTGCAAGTAGTATACACTTGCAAAAAGTTTATAAAACGTATATCAACTGGCAGATGGTCTGTGATTTTTTTTTTTTTTTTGTAGTAAATAAAGCATTGTTGGAAAAACTATTGAAGATTGAAAGAAGAATGCTGAGAAGGATTTACGGCCCAAGAGTGGTACAGGGAAACTACAGGCTACGATCAAACAAGGAATATATGAAGGCATAGAAGACCTGGAAACAGCGATCAGGAAAAGATGGCTGAGGTTTTATGGACACATGATCAGAATGGATACAACGAGAATGAATAAACAAATTTTTGACAAGATATTCAACATGATTTTTTCTTTTTTTTTTAACATCGGACTATTGTGCACACTTGGGCTAATGCAGACGATGGGATGATTTATAGCATATGAAAATGCCAAGCCCTGGCCGGGAATCGAACGCGGGTCCTCGGGGTGAAAGCCTAGTACGCTACCAACTAAGCCACCGAGGCGGCATACAGAGTTGGAATCAATATTTGGCCTATGCTATTTAAGTCATACTGTTGATACATACATATATATATATATATATATATATATATATATATATATATGGATAAATGATAGGTGAGAGAATAAATGTTAAAGGAATTCTCAATCATATGGGTTTCCTATGCTTCAATAGCAGAGTTTTAATCAGATGGGCCCCTTTAAATCTGTGTTCAATAGTTTGTAGTACTTTGTTTCCATAGTAGGAAAACTAAACAATTCTAACAAAATTACACCAGCCTAAAGATTTAGTTTTTTAAAAAAATTACTGTAAACAGAAATTAATTCTTGCATGTCAGTTAAAAAAATCATTATTTTTTTTTTTTTTTTTTTTTTTTAACGTCCGACTATTGTGCACACTTGGGCTAATGCAGACGGTGGGATGATTTTTATAACCTATGAAAATGCCAAGCCCTTGCCGGGAATCGAACCCGGGTCCTCGGGGTGAAAGCCAAGTACGCTAACCACTAGACCACCGAGGCAGCTGTAAAAAAAAAATATATATATATAATTGTTGCCTGGTTGTTATGCTGAATGAGACCATTCAGACAAAAAACAGCCTTTTAGGACCAACATTTAAGCAATAAATAAGTCATACAGGCTGCAAAACAAGTGGCAAAAATTTATTAAATTCAAAATAAGGGGAAAACTTTATAGTAACAAAACTTTACTCCTGTTACAACCACTTATTGTATGTATTTTATAAATTATTAACATCACAATGACATTATCTTTCCTTTTATTTTTGTAACTACAAACAATTTTATTGGAAGATACGGAATAGTCGAACTGATAAACTGAATTATACAGGATGATGCAAACATACACCTTACTAAAGCAGCTCTCACCATCTTATAATAGTTCATCACACTGATCATACATTTACATTATAAAATCATTTACTTTCGTTTAAGATAGGAACTATGTTCGGTTAGAACAAAAAATCAGATTTGTTTGTTAAGTAATGAGAGTATAATTTCAAAAGGTTAGACCGAGTTCCGTACTTTATACAATATTGGATTTTGTAGTAAATTAGCCCTTTCTTAACACTGATGCCTTATACAGTATTATATGTTTTCCTTGTGACTGTACTACAAATCAGGCTAACTGCTGCCTCATAACATGCGTGCATAAAAAATTATCGTCTTGTCTTGTATTTGAATATGAAAAATGAGTAACTATATTTTTCCACAGAATTTAAACATGTATCTACACATACTGGCATGTCAAAAAAGCGTTAATAGTTTTTTCATTGAAAGGGTTTTTTTGCCATTTAAAATTTTCAATTAATCAGACACAAAAAAAAGTTGCATTTAACATCATTTTAATCACACTCAAACACACCTTAATCCATCAAACATTACTACATCTGGAAACTTACAAGTGAATTTTTACAAAAGGAACACTGTTAGAAAGGAGAACAGAATGCGTGTACTGTATTCTGCTCAGACTTGAGCAAGCATGTATTCGAATGATGCATGCAGGTAATGGATTGAATGCTCTGCTATAAATGACTCAAAAATAAAGAAACAAAGGTTTTACGTGCAGGAGGTGAATGCAAAATATGGAGTATTATTAAAGGCTTTATATAAGAGATGCATCCCGAATATAAAACATGTATTATGTGGGATAACATAACATTACTGTAGGCCTACTCATTTACTAAGGTGTTGACATATCCAAATGTTGAACAAATATAATTTGAATGTGAAATCATAAATAGGAAAACACACACACACACACACACACACACACACACACACACACACACACACACACACACACACACACCAGCAGAATATATCCAAAATAACTTTTTAATTTCAATAAAAATTAAAATATATTGAAATAATAATTTACTATATAGGACAAAGTCTTTTTTTTTAATGACTACAGCCTTTCATTACAGGAGGTAGGCCTTCTTAATAAAGCTGAAAAACATATACATATATATATATATATATATATATATATATATATATATATATATATATATATTTGCTTATTAATAATGAAGGAAGGTTAGGTTCATTTTTTACATGTTAATTACAATACTGTCAATTATAATTAAAATTAAACTTCACAGATCATGTATGCCATTAAGCTTTTTATTATAAATAACATGATAATAGCCATTTTATAAAAAGCATATCAGGACTATTAGTTCCATATAACAAATTAATGCGTGTTCGTTTCTTATATTTTTTTTAAAAAGTTGCCATAATTTTTATTATTAATGACACGCATTTGATTAATCATTAATACTACTTTTATACAAAACAGTATTAAGTTTTTAAGGAACATTTTTTTAAAGAGTTTTTATTATTAATTATATGTATTTATATATACATACATGTATGTATCGTGATATATGTATTTATACAGTTTCACAAAAATTATTTTTTTTTATTCAGTGACATATGTTTTGCTGCGAGGCATCTCCAGACTATGTTTGAACAATTGAACAACAAAAAATTGTTCGTTAATAAACAATAATTCTGTAAATCAAGTAAGAGGTAGACCAAAAATTAACAATTGTTAATGAGAGCTGAAAACGGAAGTTTAATGTTGCATTTATTGTCTAGCCTACACAAGATTCAGGAAGTAAATATATAATTAATGGATATCAGTAATTTTTTTGCCAAAAATTCTTTAGGCTATTAAATTTATACGTCGTGAAATATAGTTGGCCTAACTCCTTAGCATTGACCTTTGTGCAGCAGTGCCTACAGGCCAATCAGTTCTAATAAAATAGTCAAACATGGTAGATGTGTTATTAAAACTCCAATACTATCACATGGTGCAGTCAGTAAAAAAAATACTGAAAATATTACATTTTTACAATTAGAATTATAAAAATAAGTACCTGTATTAACTTAAAGCTAAGTAAAAATATTTGGTTTATAGATGTTGGAGAATAAAAGTGGCATAGTTACAACCATGGCAATGCAAGTTCCAACACTGCACAATGTTAAACCACCACCAAAAATTTCATGGAACGGAAACATGGGTGACAACTGAAAATTCTATTAGCAGAAATTCTCTGCTTACAGAATTGCAAGTAACAGTTTGTAAGTAAATAGCGAGTGCAAAACTGTGATTATTAAATTCAATTGGAGATAAGAGCAATAAAAATTTACAATAAGTATAACTCTAGAAACTGAGAAAATGATATAAATACTGTAATTAAAAAATTCGATGACTATTTTTTACCCAAAAGAAACATTACATACGAGGCATTTACTTTCTCTAAGGGAATAAAAATATGATGAATCAATCGAGCGTTACATTATGAATTTAAGAAATATCTGCAGTTCATGTGAATTTGTAACTCTAACGAACAGCTCAATTACCGACAAAACTGTTTTAGGAATAAGAGAGAAATATTAAGTTTGTTTGCCTAGGATGCCTATTACCTTAACTTAAACAAAGTAATAGACATACGGAGAGGAGACATTTACTTTCTCTAAGGGAACAAAAATATGATGAATCAATCGAGCATTACATTATGAATTTAAGAAATATCTGTAGTTCATGTGAATTTGTAACTCTAACGAACAGTTCAATTACCGACAAAACTGTTTTAGTAATAAGAGAGAAATATTAAGTTTGTTTGCCTAGGATGCCTATTACCTTGACTTAAACAAAGTAATAGACATACGGAGAGGAGACATTTACTTTCTCTAAGGGAACAAAAATATGATGAATCAATCGAGCGTTACATTACGAATTTAAGAAATATCTGTAGTTCATGTGAATTTGTAACTCGAACGAACAGTTCAATTACCGACAAAACTGTTTTAGTAATAAGAGAGAAATATTAAGTTTGTTTGCCTAGGATGCCTATTACCTTGACTTAAACAAAGTAATAAACATACGGAGAGGAGACATTTACTTTCTCTAAGGGAACAAAAATATGATGAATCAATCGAGCGTTACATTACGAATTTAAGAAATATCTGTAGTTCATGTGAATTTGTAACTCGAACGAACAGTTCAATTACCGACAAAACTGTTTTAGGAATAAGAGAGAAATATTAAGTCTGTATGCCTAGGATGCCTATTACCTTAACTTAAACAAAGTAATAGACATACGGAGAGGAGACATTTACTTTCTCTAAGGGAACAAAAATATGATGAATCAATCGAGCGTTACATTACGAATTTAAGAAATATCTGTAGTTCATGTGAATTTGTAACTCTAACGAACAGTTCAATTACCGACAAAACTGTTTTAGGAATAAGAGAGAAATATTAAGTTTGTTTGCCTAGGATGCCTATTACCTTAACTTAAACAAAGTAATAAACATACGGAGAGCAGACATTTACTTTCTCTAAGGGAACAAAAATATGATGAATCAATCGAGCGTTACATTACGAATTTAAGAAATATCTGTAGTTCATGTGAATTTGTAACTAACGATACCGATAAAACTGTTTTAGGAATAAGAGAGAAATATTAAGTTTGTTTGCTTAGGATGAAAGACCTTGACTTAAACAAAGTAATAGACATATGAAGAGGGGATAAAAGGCCAAGACTCAACTGACTGATGTATGTTCAACTATGGCACAAGACATAAAACAAGATTAACATAAAGACATCTGACAGGAAAACTGAAAATTCAAGCTAGTCATAGCAGTTCATTCCACAATCATCATTCTCAACAACAAAGAAAGTAAAAACAAGATGACACGTGATAAGTGGATATAATGGTGTACTACAAAAAATGTCCAACGTTCCACGAAAAATGTGGTAAGTGTATCAAAGTTTAATTATTTTGCATCATGCAACACAAAAATATAAATCTAAAAGAACTTGTGATGTTATTTCTAGGTTCTGTAAGTGGAATCTCAAAAAAAATAAATGATTGGTTAATATTTTATGCAAAATGTAAATGTTCTGTTCGAAATAGATCCAGAACACAGGTAAATCTTATAAACTCAAGACATTTTAAAATTCATAAATTACGATATACAATACTGAATACCAGCTATTAACTTCTTATACTGAACACAACCGCCTCGGTGGCCTAGTTGATAGCGTACTGGGCTTTCACCCCGAGGACCCGGGTTCGATTCCCGGCCATGGCTTGGCATTTTCAAACGCTATAAATCATCCCATCATCTGCATTAGTCCAAGTGTGCACAATAGTCAGACGTTTAAAGAAAAAAAAAAAACTTATACTGGACAAATATTAGAGGTGTTAGGAATACGTACATTACCTTGCACAAATAAGGGTTTAACTAATAATCTTGATTTTTTTTGTTGTAAAACCAAAAAAATACATGCATATTAGGTTTAAAATCCTATATAGAATTAAATCTAATTACGAAAGTCAATGCTCAGCTGAACTTAGTTTCACACACATACAAAAAAAGAAAGGTTACACACAATAGGAAAACTTATAAACAGTACTTTTTTTATATAATAGTACGTTAGATTATAATGAAATATTTTATTAATATAATAATTTATTAAAAGGAACTGGTTGTAAAAAAGGGTAGGAGCGTGACATAAAATTTAAAAAATGTCTCAAAAATACATGTGCCTAGAAAGATAATATTTTGGGTTTGGCATGTTAACCTTAGAAAATGTAATAGTGTATTAGGTATATTTCATACACCATTTGGCAGGTATAAATTCTTAAGGCTGACGTGTGGTATATGTTTAGCTAATGAAATATTTTCTCAAAAAATGACACAAATGTTAGAAAACACTGAACATGACAGAAGACTCAGAACTGTACTTAATAACACTCAGAAAATGTAAAAAAAAAAAAAAAAAATGTAAAATAGGTGTAAATGAATTAAAATACACAGTAAATGAAAAGGGCAAAACAATTGATGATTAGTAGGACTAAAGCTATTATTCAAATGGAGATACCTAACAATAAAAAACCGCTAGACTTCCAGGGGTAGTAAATTATATTAGCAAATTTATACCGAATATATCTAATCTAACTGCAACTCTGTAACTATAAAAAAGGTTGCGTTTCGTTAGTCGGATGAGCCTACAAATGTGTTTAATACCACCAAAAAAGTACTAAAAAATAAACCTGTGTTACAATATTCTGACGAGTAATTTTATTGTTTTATCGATAAATGATGCTAAAGATGGATTAGGTGCAGTAATTTTACAGAATAATCTTCCTGTAGCATATGCCTCTAAAGCATTTAATCAAATTCAACAATGTACTTTAAGTAAAAAAAAAATAAATTTACAACAAAAATTTTAAGATTAATAAATAATGTTAACGAAAATCAACTACCAAAAAAATAGTTTTTAAATGGTTGGCCTAACAACAAAAACGTATTTCCTACTGAAATCAGAAGTTAGTATAATGTTAAATATGAGTTTGCCATTTAATACATATATTATTTAAAGGAACATTATTAGTTAGTAATACGCCAATCAATGAGACATGAACTGTTAACGACCCCGCAGGTGGGGGGTGCAGACTAGCTGCATCTATTGAGAGGATTTAGACGTCCCTCGCGGTACCCGAGTCTAACGCACACTTACACTTAGAATACTACACTTACAACTTTAACACTTTATACTCACAATTACATTTAGGAAGACGATAATAGCCTTAATGTGCATTTCGCCTTAAAATAAAAAAAAAAATGTTAACACACTTGTATTACTTGCACAGTACTATAGGTAAAACACAAAGCTAAAGATATTATGTATTAACCTAACACAAATGGTCAGATTCAAGATTTTATATCAAATGTGAAATATGTAATATGTATTAAAAAAACATTACCAAAAAGAAACTTGTATGTCACATAAACTTCCAAATTTACCTTAGGAGAAAATGTGTTGACATACTCAAATTAAAGATAATTATTATTTGTTAGTACTAGCAGACTATTTTTAAACTTTCCAGAATTAATTAAGCTTCGAACATAATTAAAGTTATTTTAACAGACTTTATTAGGTGAATTGTGATTAATACAAGTGCATTAACATTGAAATAGAAGTACTGTGGTGTAGGAGCATTATAATAGTGATATTATAACACTGTGAAAGTTTACTGAACTACAATTAAGATATCAAGTGAGACTATTTACACGATGCAGACCTGTGGTCAGACAACATGATTTGTTTAACAATTGAAAGATAAAATATTTCTGAGCAGCAACAAGTCATTTACTTCAAACAATCCAAAAGAAATAATTGTGAAGTAAATATTTATCTTAATATAATATGTATTATGAATTTTTCTTTAGCTTACAATTTACTTTTATCATTTTGAATAACAAAATATTTTAATAGTTTATTAAAATTTTTCACAAAAAAATTTATCAATAGGCTACACAAAAAAATCATTTCAAATATGAAAACACATATAGAAATATGAAACTGCAAACTTTCTCATAAACAGCTCTAGCTTCGCAGAAGGTTTGCAATGTGGTCTTGTTTCCAAATGTAAAAAAGATGCTTGAAGTACTTTTTGTTCTATCAATGACATCTGCAGAACCAGAAAGCTTGTTTTATACTTTAAAACAGCTGAAAATGTAGTTGAGGCTGAATGGAAAGGTTGTGTTGAACATTCACAGAGAAACTGATTGAAACCATGAAGATGTGGTGGGACAGTTTCAAATGGAGGAAAAAGGATACTTCAATTTATAATTAGGCCAAATATTTTTCATTAATAGTTTATTAAAGTACAATTACTTATCAAGTAACTATATATGTGGTTAGACATCATGCTTTTTTCAACAACGGAGAGATTAAATACTGCTACGAGCAGCAGCAAACCATTTATTTCAAACAATATAAAAGAAATTAATATAAAAGAAACAATTAAAAGAAATTAATATTAATTAATTAATATTAACCAATATAAAAGAAACAATAATAAAAGAAATTAATTAACAATGTGGAACAAAATTAATTGTGCATGGAGAAATATATGCAAGATATTTAAGGAAAAATATCTTATTCTGGAATAAGAAGAGCTAAAAAAGGAGTTCGAGGTTATGGAATATTTGTCTAAGAGAATGACTGGAGACACTGAGACAATAGCAACTACTAAACTGATAAGGATTGTGATGAAGAGTTCTGGAATAAAGATGATAGAATACATGTAATAGAGCCTGGAAGTGGCACCAAGATTTTTCAATCAGTATTTGCCAGAAGTGAATTTATGGTAGATGTTTTATGCCAAGGAAAAACAGGAAAAACTAGCGGCAGCTAAAAAAAACTATGAAGCATAATACCAATGGTATAATGACATTAAAGAAGGAAATATGTCTTGACCACGTAGCAAGAGATCAAGCAAATTGCAGAAAAAGAGTAATTAGATTAATAAGGAGCTCGATAAAAGGTGAAATAGTTTATGAGATAAGGATGATAAAACGTGACAAAATTAGTACTAATTTGGAAGAGAAAGTTGTGGGTGTTGTAGTAAGACTAGAGGGATATAACGGTATGGAAAGAGTAACTCTTTATATTAGAGATCTGGACACCATGATAACAAAACAACAGTTGGATGGAAAACTTCTCAGAAGTTGGTGAACTTAAGCCTACTAGGGGCTTCATGCAGACAGTCACTTTAGTGGTGGACAGGAAAGCAGCAAATTTACTAGTAAAAGAGATGTTTATTACCATTGGGATTATCGGAGCTAGAATTGAAACTAGGATTAGCATCATACACCATTATAGATGCTGGTGCTGTGGTAATCATGCAAATGAGTGTACAAATATTTACAGATCCAGTTGTTGCTTTAACTGAGGTAAAGAAGGGCCTATAATTAAGGAATGTAACAAAGAAGAAGCCAAATAGGAATGATCTTAATAGAACGGAAATAAATGATACGGATATTACAGACCAAATTAAATTGGACCACAGCTGCTTCTGGACTTTTGGTAAAAACATTGGTGGAAGATAGTAGACACTGCAGTAATAGCAGAGCCAAATAAAAACAAATTGATTGTGTCATGGTTAAAGGACGTAAATAGTAATGTAGCCATAAAAACATATAATCAAAATGCTTTTTTTTTAGAGCGCAGTGCAAGGAAGGGCTTTGTTTGGGAACGAAATGTACAGTTTCTTGTCAACTAGATGTTGTATTTCTCCTAACATACTCCAACTTGGAACAGAGTTGAAAAAATACTGTTTGATATTAAGAAGATAATATGGAAAATTCGGAGGAAGTAGGCAAACACTAGCGATGGGGTAATTTAAAGCCAAAGGTTTTAAATGGGATTCGCCAACTGAAGACCATAGAGGCAGGATAATAACTAAATATCTGTGAAATGGACCTGGATGTACTGATTAAATGAAATACACTAAAATTGAAGACAGGAAATAGGTTCTATTTTCTTGATACAACAAGGTATACAGACGGACAGCCTGTAAAATAAAAGAATGGAAGGTAAGCGAAGAAGAATACCATAGTGATCATGCCTATATTCAATTTGGCATTGTAGTGAATCACAGGAAAGATGGAAATGATATTAAGACTAATAGCAAGGGATGGACAGTTAGATAAGAACATATGAAGGTTTTTGACCATATTTTCAATAATGCCATAAAGGAATGCCGAGATCAAAGTGACATACCAGTTGTGAGACGGGAGGAATGTATAACAGAGGTGAGCAAAGAAACACTCCATGATAAACAACGACATAGAAAAAGAAAGTAGGTATGTATTGGTAGACACCAGAGATTGCAGAAAGCAAAATATCATCATAAACTAAAAAGGTGCGTGGTTAGAGAAAACAAAAGGAACCCATGTAATAGAATCCAGGAAGACCAAAAAAAAGAAATATAAAATGGCAAAGAACCACCTTAGCCTTATGCACAGCCTAAAAAATGTGCATGGAAAATATTATGCCGTGATATAGGTAAAGATATGCGAGGACTGGCCTACAAAATAGTTTGTGGTAACATCAGAATGTTGACAGGTGTTTCTATGGGTGATAAAGAGACAGCTAAAATCACATTGAATCTATTTCCAAGAAAGTATAAGATAGTGTGAATATACCCAAAAGTGGAATATATCTAGATATGTTCTTATTAGACTTCAGCAGTATCATAATAAGTAAGAATCCAACATATTATTTTATACAATTTTTTAGAAGACCTAACCTAACCAATATTACATATGATTACTGACCTAATTAGCATTCCAAAATCGGAAATAATGCAGCTGCTACTTTGAACTAACTTCATACTATATTTTGGAGTATTACTTATAGGTTAGATTCTCTAAGCAATGTTAATGGTAATGATATAAAATAGTTTTATTAAAAATTGCATCAAATCGTGATTTAAAAAATATTCTGTGGATTAATTAATTAATATTACTTCATTTGTTATTTCTGAATGTTCACTAAAGCAATGATTTTTACACTTTTTTATTTTATAATGAATTTTATTACAAAATGTTATAGTTTTAAGCCATTTTTAATGGAACTACGTTGTGATATCATTGCTGTTTACTTTACATAAAGCATGCTAGATTTATTATGCCAAAGTTACTTGCCCCGAGGTACTATTCATGCACATTGTTATGAAACAATGTTTAGGTTAGGTTTTTAGAAGACTTAACCTAACCAATATTACATATGATTACTGACCTAATTAGCATTCCAAAATCGGAAATAATGCAGCTGCTACTTTGAACTAACTTCATACTATATTTTGGGGTATTACTTATAGGTTAGATTCTCTAAGCAATGTTAATGGTAATGACATCATAAAATAATTTTATTAAAAATTGCATCAAATCGTGATTTAAAAAATGTTCTGTGGATTAATTAATTATATATATTTGATATTTCTGAATGTTCACTAGTTTTACTAAAGCAATGATTTTTATAAACTTTTTTATTTTACAATGAATTTTATTACAAAATGTTATAATTTTAAGCCATTTTTAATGGAACTACGTTGTGACATCATTACTGTTTACTTTACATAAAGCATGCTAGATTTATTACGCCAAAGTTACTTGCCGAGGTACTATTCATGCACATTGTTAAGAAACATTAACGTTTTATTGCAACTGGTGTGACTATGTACATCGAATGCAAAAAAGTTAAGTTTTGTCACAAAACCACATTAATTAGGTTTTTATGCACAATCATATTAGTCCAGTTCTTAATTACTTTTTTAAAAAGTGTTTCTATTGTTTTCATTATTAATAATACAAATTTAATTATATTTCTGTGATTAAGAACATTTTACCCACTTTTGTGAAGTAGTAATTTTGAGGTTATGTTTGTGGTAATTATGTCCGGGCACGTACCTGACCAGTAAAAGAACCATTTGGATAAATTTTTTAATTATTTTTGAATATTTGGCAAATCATTAGAAAGAGCTTTCACATCTAATTCTAGCACTGCTTTCTATTGAATATACAGAACATAATGAAATTTCCTGGTGTGTCCTTATAAACAGCTACATTACACGCTGTACATGACGTCTTCAGGGTCAGGCTACTGCTAGACGACATAAATGCAATGCATAAGTAGGACACCTCCCCCCCGTCTTTTTTCTTTTAATTAATATATACCTTATCTTGGAAATGGATTTTTATTACAACTTCAACAATTATAGAAAAAACAACTTTAGATAACTAAAACAGCAAGTAGACACTACTTGGTTTGTGAAAATACTTACACGCAGAGAACCTACAATTGAGCTGATGCAATATTGCAATAATGTAGCCCAATTACTGTATTTTTTAGATGGGTAATAGAACTAGAGTTTTCTATCTGTCTATAATATCATATTACACTTACAAGACAATGATAATCTGTTAACAATCCCTCAAAAAATGATCTAGAGGTCAGGATGAGTGTTCGCTTCCAAGTTCCTGGGTCTGGGTCTTACCATAATCAATCCACTAGTTCATTATTCCAGTAGAAATTCAATAACTGATCATAATAAAATCATATATATATATATATATATATATATATATATATATATATATATATGTGTGTGTGTGTGTGTGTGTGTGTGTGTAATTTAATTTTATAATTTAGATTTCTGACAATACACTGACCAAGTGGAAACCCATGCAAAGGAATAACTGAGATTTTAGTCCAATGTTTATAAGCAATAATATACACAAAGTTAATAATCTCTCTGACACTTACAAATAAACATGCAATTATACAGCAAGAGACTCTCTTCTTGTAATAAAATAAAAATTGTAGATCAAACATAGTCACAAAAAAAGTATGCCACAGGCAGAAAACCTTATTCATCATACAACATAAGAAAAATAAACTTTTGACTAACAACAGACACCACTAACACATGCTACTGACTGTTAGTTCACAATAATATACTGAATAATATAGTCAACAATAATGTAATAATATAGTCAGTAATATACTGAAAGTTTACAACAAACAGCCCCAGTTAAGTGTCAATCGTGTTTTCACAACAAGTTTTTTATTTTAATCTCAAAAATAAAATATTTAAATAATAACATAATATATGCAATGATATATATATATATATATATATATATATATATGTGTGTGTGTGTGTGTGTGTGTGTGTGTGTGTGTGTGTGTGTATGTTATGTAGCCATATAGAAATTTTCAATCGTTAGTAAAATACTTCTATTCATCCACTCTAATTCAAATAATTTTTTTAAAAACTTGTAGTGGAAGACACTTGAATTTAATAGTTTTTTGTAATATTAATTTATTAATTAAATTTAATTAATTTTAGTTTTTATGGGAGAAAAAAAACTTCTCTTATATAAGATATTTAGCAGGATATAAATTTAAAAATAAATTATTGACCTAAGTAGGAACTGACTTTAAACAATTTTTTTTATATTATTTGTTTTAACCTATCTTTCAAAATAAAAAAAACTGTTTAAATATTAAAAAATTGTAAGTTTTCCTCTTGACAATAGATATCTCTTACTTGACAAACATAAGAATAAAGCCTTTACTTTACCTGCCAATGGTATAAAATTTAAACTAATATTAAAACTAGGACAGTAATGGAAAAAATGAATGAAAAGAGTTTAACACGGTTTTATTTATTAAATTCATTAAATAGCAACCTTTGTACAATAAACTTGTAAATATTTTAATTCACTAGCATCAAATGCAACAGTTTATCATGTTACATAGTGATATAGTAATGTATCACCAAACTTCAATCAAGCAATAAGCAATAACTAGTGTTTACACTTGGAGAGTGATACAACCCACTCTTCCACCAAGTGTAATATAATGTTGTGAAGAATATAAGTAATCAATGTCAGCTTTCAATCATCTTCACTCTGCTTGTGATACAATGTTTTATGGATTTTTTTCTTTTGAATTTCAAATATTTCCAAAACTAAGTTCTGCCACTCAAAACTATCACATTAAAAAAATGTTATTTTTGAAGCTTAATATGACTTAATTAGGTTTTTCCCTTAGTATGACATTTACAGTTTTCACAGTTGGATAATCCCTGTTAGTAATATTGAACATATAACATATTTTGGCACAAAAAAGTAAATATACTGTTTAACTTCATTTGGCCTATTCCATCAAAACAATTTATCATAAAAATAATAATACAAAATAAAAGTTCGGAAACTGCAAGAATTTAAAAAAAGGGAAAACAAAGTTCCCTGCATAACCCCAAAATCGCTTACACACAAAAGTAGGTAGGCATTTTCTTCACAAAAACAATTAATTAAATGTGTTGTTAATAATAAAAACAAACTCATATGGTATTTGTAAAAAACCTAGCTACCAAGGTTTTGTATTAAATTCAAACACAATACATGAACACTACAGGTGACAAAAAGCAATGGCATCATACTTGGCATAGTACATCTAGTATGATATGTAAATAGCAATGACGTAACAATATAGTGTCGTTAAAAAATACGTAAAATCTAAATTATTGAAAGAAATTTAATCTTTCTGTTAATTAAATAATAATAAGTACATAATAAAACAAAAAAATATTTAAAAATCGTTTTTTTAGTAAAACAAGTTAAATAGCATAAATACTCGCAAAATTACCAAAACTTACAAAATTAGTGAAGTGCACTTTTACCCTTCACTCCATAAAAAAAAAAATAGGTAATAGAACAAAATAAAGGCTAGGCTAAGAATATTTAGTGGTGTTTATTAATTACATAAATATTCAAGCTTCATACATTTAAATTAATATGGATAGGATATCAACAATACGAACTTAATATAGATTAGATCGACAATACATACCTGGATAAATATTAACACATGATGAAAGCAAAGAACAATAGGCCTACTTAAAATTTGTGTTTATTTTGTATTTTAAACAAAATCAAATCATAAAATAGCACATAAACTAAACTTATAGCTTCATAATGATTGTATGGTTTGATTATTACTATAAAATGATAATTGCCCTATGTAAATGTAAACAGTTAGCCTAACCCAGGCTAATTCTACATAACTGTAATCAAAGTGTCACTGACATCCATTTATCCTGTATATTATTCACTAACAGTTGGTAATGTTATGAAAATAAATAACATAAACAAATAAGGTAATTAAGGTCGTTTGTCTCAAAAACTTATAAATTGGGATAGGCCTCCAATCTAGAAGCCATAATCAATTGTTAGCTAACCTTGGCCTATAATAGGATAACATCAGACCAAGACAGTTTAATAATAAATCTTGTACAACTCTTTCCCTGATCATAGTTTTAATACTACTACCTCAGAAAATAAAGATTATTATCAACTTAACACTAAGAATAACAAAGCTAGTACAAACAAGATCACCAGCCAATCACGGGCCATGTCATAAGTTAAACGCCTTCAATAATTGAAACTAGTTTCAGTGTTATAGGGTACTTTAATATCTTGAAAAAGGTACATTAAAATTAATAAATTAGAGTAATGTTTTATTTCTTTATTATGTTTGTTGCTATACAACACTCCGCGCATGTATTGATCCACCATAACAGCACTTACCTCATAAGTTGACAGAAACAAAGAGTGGCCACGCTGCCTTATTACTGTTCTGTAAATGTAGAAGCAAGTTTCCAAACTTTGTGCCCTGGAAAATCTCACTTCTACTACTATTTTGTCTTCACGAATACATCGATATTACCATTTATAGTACGAAAATTCACTTTATATCCTGAAATTGTTATTTTAAGCACATTCTCAGTAACACAAGACTTAACACGAGCAGGAAGAGTTATATATTACCATTCCCTCTTGCTGTAAATGGCGTCGAATCTCGTAATCTCTCGTTAGGTGATCGACATAACGAGATTTTGCGAGATCCCAGCCCCGAATCAACAAGGAGAACAAAATTGTGTGCTTGCTCGATATGTACTTGTTTCAATGTTATATGTATATATATATATATATATATATATATATATATATATATATATATATATATAAATATATATATAAGATGGAGGGTTTTATATATATATAAAAGATATATATAAAGATGAGTTCCAAAAAAAAAAATATATATATATTTTTTTTTTTTTTGAAAGATGGAGGGTTCTCCGAAACGCGTCAACAAAAGTAGAATTGACGAAGCTAGAAAAGGTAGATCATTATACTCAACATAGTAAAACACAACACTTTTTACTTGTTTCAATGCTATATATATATATATATATATACAATATATATTATATATATATATAAAATATATATATGAGTATATCTATACTGGGTATAGATATAGTTTTTGAAGATGGAGGTTCTCCGAAACGCGTCAACAAAAGTAGAATTGACGAAGCTAGGGAAGGCAGATCATTATACTCAACACAATAAAACAACACTTTTGATCTTAGTTCTAAGAACAAAAACTTGGCAATAATTATGTTTTACTCCATATCTTTTATATTTAAAAGATTTGTATTTCAATTTAAGTGTTATAAAACAGTTAATTACATACTACAAATTTTTTTTAAACTTCGTAATACAAATATTTCTCCTAGT
Source organism: Callitettix versicolor (assembly GCA_022606455.1). NCBI lineage: Eukaryota > Metazoa > Arthropoda > Insecta > Hemiptera > Cercopidae > Callitettix > Callitettix versicolor. The sequence continues at coordinate 68,382,274 of CM040182.1, read as the reverse complement.
TAAAAAAAATAAATATTTTTATACGTTTATATAAAAAATTTGCGTCATATTATTTTCTCCTTTCTAGTTTTTATTTGAAGTCTATAAAGAAAAAAAAAGAATATAAATACTAATCTTTATTGTTCTATATATTTTTGAAGTAGACCTATTAATTGTAGCAAGCTACTTCTTCCAAAATATTCTGAAACTTTCTAACAAGATTTTTTTCTTTAATAATTAATGTAATTTCAAGAAGTACGTTTTCACTATTGTGTACATTCAGAGGGCAAATGGTTCTGTTCGTTGCATTACATCTGTGATCACTTCAGACATGCACATAAAATACTATGAGAGTGATTGGTGAATTTAAAATTTATTGAATAAATATATAATTCTTATTTTAAATACACCGGTGTGTTTGCACTACATTTGTATCCATAGAAATATATCTGTTATGGGCATATTAATGTTTTACAATATGTACGAACAACGAGTAAAACTGTCGCAACCAAAGCTAATCATAATTTCCATTTTTGGCAATAAACGTAATATTAGAGAATATGTGTACAACTCACAACAGTACATGCCGCCAACATTCAGTTTTTTTGCACATGGTTTTGTTTTTATTTAAGTCTGTAAACTAAAAAGTGTAACCTAAATTGTACTACTTTTTGTTATATCGAATTGAATAAAGTGCCTTTGCACCGGCTCTACTCGTGCTGTGTAATTCAAATAGTAGCGCGCCATATATATTTAGAATATATATTTATGGTTTACATTCAAACACATTTTTTTAATTATTTTGAAATTATTAAACCTATTATTATAATATAACGAAATTATACTGGGTAACAGTAGTCACATATAATGACAAGTAGTCACATATAAAAATTTTTTTTTTTTTAAGTATTAATCTTCAACACTTTTTTCGAAGAACTAATTTAGTATAAAAATGCAAAGAACAAAAGTATATGCCTACACATAAAAAAAAAATAGCAAAGGATTTTTTAAAGTAAGGAAATGCCATTTTTCCATTATGATTAGAAAAGAAATGATAAATCTTGCATACAAATTATCTTAAAACGAATAGACAAGACATGAGTGTAACCAAGGTATTGGAAAATTAGCTAATTTCCCAAAATCTGTTCATCAGGTTTTTGCTCAAATTTCAGTCATACATGAAGAATGCTATTCAAAATAGTATACCAATGTACTGATTTGGTACATGAATATTACCAAATTCTATAATTTGAGCCATAGTAATAACTATGGAAAAGAAAGTCCATAATAACTTTACTAGTGCAGGAAAGCTGAAATAAAAAAAAAACAGTTTGAAAGTAATGGAAAAAAGGTACTTATGACATTCGAAGCCTCTTATAAAATAAAAGATTTTTTAAAGTATTTTTCTTTTATTATTTAATTTATTATTCAGTTGAGATATTCACCTGCAGAAGATTAAATTTCATATGGATAAATTATAATTTATACAATTTTTATGGATGTAAAGTGTGAAGTCATTGAGGATTACATTACATAAAGCAAGCTAGATTTACAACGCCAAGATCATCTATAAAGGTAGTTTCATTCGACTGCTTTATATCCACCGTTAGAAGATTTCAACTGCTTTATATCCACCATGACATAATTTGACTGCTTTGATTCCAATGTTAGAGTGATTACAAAGTTAACTTCCATTATGCTAAATTCATACAAAACCGAATTACACCTTGAAGTATTTTTTTAAAATAAAAATATACTGTTCTTCATATTATTAATTACACTCATTAAATTACTGCAGCACATAGTAGTAGAGAATCTGTAACAAATATTCATTATGCATATTGATAGTGGTTGTAATTACTGCAGCACGTGGTGGTAGAGAATCTGGAACAAATATTAATTATGCGTAATGACAGTGGTTGTAACTACTACAGCACATGGTGGTAGAGAATCTGCAACAAATATTCATTATGAGTTTTGACAGTGGTTGTAACTACTGCAGCACGTGGTGGTAGAGAATCTGGAACAAATATTAATTATGCGTAATGACAGTGGTCGTAACTCCTGCAACACGTGGTGGTAGAGAATCTGCAACAAATATTCATTATGCGTTTTGACAGTAGTTGTAACTACTGCAGCATATGGTGGTAGAGAACCTGTAACAATAGTCATTATGCATATTGACAATGGTTGTAATTACTGCAGCATGTGGTGGTAGAGAATCTGTAACATATATTCATTACATGTATTGACAGTGGTTGTAATAACTGCAGCATGTGGTGGTAGAGAATCTGTAACAAATATTCATTATGTGTATTGACAGTCGTTGTAACTACTGCAGCACGTGGAGGTAGAGAATCAGTAACAAATATTCATTATGCGTATTGACAGAGGTTGTAACTACTGCAGCACATTGTGGTAGAGAATCAGTAAAAAAACATTCATTATGTGTATGGACAGTGTTGTAACTACTGCAGCACGTGGTGGTAGAAAATCTGTAACAAACATTCATTATGTGCATTGACAGTGGTTATAATTACATCAGCATGTGGTGGTAGAGAATTTGTAACAAATATTCATTATGCATATTGACAGTGGTTGTAACTACTGCAGCATATGGTAGTAGAGAAATTGTAACAAATATTCATTATGCGTATTGACAGTGGTTGTAACTACTGCAGCATGTGGAAGTAGAGAAACTGTAACAAATATTCATCATGCGTATTGTCAGTGGTTGTAACTACTTAAGCACGTGGTGGAAGAGAATCTGTAACAAATATTCATTATGTGAATTTACAGTGGTTATAATTACTGCAGCACATAGTGGTAGAGAATCTGTAACAAACATTCATTATGTGAATTGACAGTGGTTATAATTACTGCAGCACATAGTGGTAGAGAATCTGTAACAAATATGCATTACGCATATTGACAATGGTTGTAATTACTGCAGCACGTGGTGATAGAGAATCTGCAATAAATATTGATTATGCATTTTGACAGTGGTTGTAACTACTTCAGCACGTGGTGGTAGAGAATCAGAAATAAATATTCACTATGCATTTTAACAGTGGTTGTAACTACTGCAGCACGTTGTAGTAGAGAATCTGTAACAAACATTCATTACGTGTATTGACAGTGGCTGTAATTACTGCAGCACGTGGTAGTAGAGAATCTGTAACAAACATGCATTAGTGCATTGACAGTGGTTATAAATACTGCAGCACGTAGTGGTAGAGAATCTGTAACAAACATTCATTATGTGCATTAAAAGTGATTATAATTACTGTAGCACATAGTGGTAGAGAATCTGTAACAAATATTCATTATGCGTATTGACAGTGGTTATAACTACTGCAGCACGTGGTGGTAGAGAATCTGTAACAAACATGCATTAGTGCATTGACAGTGGTTATAAATACTGCAGCACGTAGTGGTAGAGAATCTGTAACAAACATTCATTATGTGCATTGACAGTGGTTATAATTACTGCAGCATGTGGTGGTAGACAATCTGTCCCAAATATTCATTATGCTTATTGACAGTGGATGTAACTACTGCAGCACGTAGTGGTAGAGAATCTGTAACAAACATTCATTATGTGCATTGACAGTGGTTATAATTACTGCAGCACATAGTGGTAGAGAATCTGTAACAAATATTCATAACGCGTATTGAGAGTGGTTGTAATTATTGAAGCACGTAGGGGTAGAGAATATGTAACAAATATTCCTTATGCGTTTTGACAGTGGTTGTAACTACTGCAGCACTTGGTGGTAGAGAATCTGCAACCAATATTCATTATTTGTATTGACAGTTGTAATTACTGCAGCACGTGATGGTAGAGAATCTGTAACAAATATTCATTATACATATTGACAGTGGTTGTAATTACTGCAGCATATGGTAGTAGAGAAATTGTAACAAATATTCATTATGCGTATTGACAGTGGTTGTAACTACTGCAGCATGTGGAAGTAGAGAAACTGTAACAAATATTCATCATGCGTATTGTCAGTGGTTGTAACTACTTAAGCACGTGGTGGAAGAGAATCTGTAACAAATATTCATTATGTGAATTTACAGTGGTTATAATTACTGCAGCACATAGTGGTAGAGAATCTGTAACAAACATTCATTATGTGAATTGACAGTGGTTATAATTACTGCAGCACATAGTGGTAGAGAATCTGTAACAAATATGCATTACGCATATTGACAATGGTTGTAATTACTGCAGCACGTGGTGATAGAGAATCTGCAATAAATATTGATTATGCATTTTGACAGTGGTTGTAACTACTTCAGCACGTGGTGGTAGAGAATCAGAAATAAATATTCACTATGCATTTTAACAGTGGTTGTAACTACTGCAGCACGTTGTAGTAGAGAATCTGTAACAAACATTCATTACGTGTATTGACAGTGGCTGTAATTACTGCAGCACGTGGTAGTAGAGAATCTGTAACAAACATGCATTAGTGCATTGACAGTGGTTATAAATACTGCAGCACGTAGTGGTAGAGAATCTGTAACAAACATTCATTATGTGCATTAAAAGTGATTATAATTACTGTAGCACATAGTGGTAGAGAATCTGTAACAAATATTCATTATGCGTATTGACAGTGGTTATAACTACTGCAGCACGTGGTGGTAGAGAATCTGTAACAAACATGCATTAGTGCATTGACAGTGGTTATAAATACTGCAGCACGTAGTGGTAGAGAATCTGTAACAAACATTCATTATGTGCATTGACAGTGGTTATAATTACTGCAGCATGTGGTGGTAGACAATCTGTCCCAAATATTCATTATGCTTATTGACAGTGGATGTAACTACTGCAGCACGTAGTGGTAGAGAATCTGTAACAAACATTCATTATGTGCATTGACAGTGGTTATAATTACTGCAGCACGTAGTGGTAGAGAATCTGTAACAAATATTCATAACGCGTATTGAGAGTGGTTGTAATTATTGAAGCACGTAGGGGTAGAGAATATGTAACAAATATTCCTTATGCGTTTTGACAGTGGTTGTAACTACTGCAGCACTTGGTGGTAGAGAATCTGCAACCAATATTCATTATTTGTATTGACAGTTGTAATTACTGCAGCACGTGATGGTAGAGAATCTGTAACAAATATTCATTATACATATTGACAGTGGTTGTAATTACTGCAGCACGTGGTGGTAGAAAATCAGTAACAAATATTCATTATGCGTATTGACAGTGGTTGTAATAACTGCAACATGTGGTGGTAGAGAATCTGTAACAAATATTCATTATGTGTATTGACAGTGGTTGTAACTACTGCAGCATGTTGTGGTAGAGAATCAGTAACAAAAACATTCATTATGTGTATGGACAGTGTTGTAACTACTGCAGCACGTGTTGGTAGAGAATCTGTAACAAATATTCATTATGCATATTAACAGTGGTTGTAACTACTGCAGCACTTGGTGGTAGAGAATCTGTAACAAATATTCATTATGTGTATTGACAGTTGTAATTACTGCAGAACGTGGTGGTATAGAATCTGTAACAAATATTCATTATGAGTATTGAGAGTGGTTGTAACTACTACAGCACGTGGTGGTAGAGAATCTGTAACAAACATTCATTATGTGCATTGACAGTGGTTATAATTACTGCAGCATGTGGTGGTAGACAATCTGTACCCAATATTCATTATGCTTATTGACAGTGGATGTAACTACTGCAGCACGTAGTGGTAGAGAATCTGTAACAAACATTCATTATGTGCATTAACAGTGGTTATAATTACTGCAGCACATAGTAGTAGAGAATCTGTAACAAAAATTCATTATGCATATTGACAGTGGTTGTAACTACCGCAGCACGTGGTGGTAGAGAATCTGTAACAAACATTTGTTATGTGCATTAACAGTGGTTATAGTTACTGCAGCACATAGTAGTAGAGAATCTGTAACAAATATTCATTATGCATATTGATAGTGGTTGTGATTACTGCAGCACATGGTGGTAGAGGATCTGTAACAAACATTCATTATGTGTATGGACAGTGGTTATAATTACTGCAGCACGTGGTGGTAGAGAATTTGTAACAAACATTCATTATGTGTACTGACTGTGTCTGTAATTACTGCAGCACGTGGTAGTAGAGAATCTGTAACAAATAATCATTGCGCATATTGAGAGTGGTTGTAACTACTGGAGCACATGGTGGTAGAGAATCTGTAACAAATATTCCTTATGCGTATTGGCAGTGGTTGTAACTACTGCAGCACTTGGTGGTAGAGAATCTGTAACAAATATTCATTATGCATATTGACAGTGGTTTAACTACTGCAGCACTTGTTCGTAGAGAATCTGTAACAAATATTCATTATGCATATTGACAGTGGTTGTTACTACTGCAGCACGTGGTGGTAGAGAAACTGTAACAAACATGCATTATGTGCATTGACAGTGGTTATAATTACCGCAGCATGTGGTGGTAGAAAATCAGTAACAAATATTCATTATGCGTATTGTCAGTGGTTGTAACTACTGCAGCACGTGGTGGTAGAGAATCTGTAACAAATATTCATTTTGCATATTAACAGTGGTTGTAACTACTACAGCACTTGGTGGTAGAGAATCTGTAACAAGCATTCATTATGTGTACTGACAGTGTCTGTAATTACTGCAGTACGTGGTAGTAGAGAATCTGTAACAAACATGCATTATGTATATTGAGAGTGGTTATAATTACTGCAGCACGTGGTAGTAGAGAATCTGTAACAAACATGCATTATGTGCATTGACAGTGGTTATAATTACTGCAGCACGTGGTGGTAGAGAATCTGTAACAAACATGCATTATGTGCATGGACAGTGGTTATAATTACTGCAGCACGTAGTGGTAGAGTATCTGTAACAAATAATCATAACGCGTATTGAGAGTGGCTGTAACTATTGAAGAACGTAGGGAAAGAGAATCTGTAACAAATATTCCTTATGCGTTTTGACAGTGGTTGTAACTACTGCAGCACTTGGTGGTAGAGAATCTGTAACAAATATTCATTATTTATATTGACAGTTGTGAATTACTGCAGCACGTGGTGGTAGAGAATCTGTAACAAATATTCATTATACATATTGACAGTGGTTGTAATTACTGCAGCATGTGGTGGTAGACAATCAGTAACAAATATTCAATATGCGTATTGTCAGTCGTTGCAACTACTGCAGCATGTGTTGGTAGAGAATCTGTAACAAATATTCATTATGCATATTAACAGTGGTTGTAACTACTGCAGCACTTGCTGGTAGAGAATCTGTAACAAATATTCATTATGTCTATTGATAGTTGTAATTACTGCAGCACGTGGTGGTATAGAATCTCTAACAAATATTCATTATGCGTATTGAGAGTGGTTGTAACTACTGCAGCACGTGGTGGTAGAGAATCTGTAACAAACATTCATTATGTGCATTGACAGTGGTTAAAATAACTGCATCATGTGGTGGTAGAGAAACTGTACCAAATATTCATTATGCATATTGACAGAGGTTATAATTACTGCAGCATGTGGTAGTAGAGAATCTGTAACAAATATTCATCATGCGTCTTAACAGTGGTTGTAACTACTGCAACACGTGGTGCTAGAAAATCTGTAACAAACATTCATCATGCGTATTGACAGTGGATGTAACTACTTCAGCACATTGTGGTAGAGATTCTGTAACAAACATTCATTATGTGCATTGACAGTGGTTATAATTACTGTAGCACGTAGTGGTAGAGAAACTGTAACAAACATTCATTATGTGTATTAACAGTGGTTATAATTACTGCAGCACATAGTGGTAGATAATATGTAACAAATATTCATTATGCATATTGACAGTGGTTGTAATTACTGCAGCATGTGGTGGTAAAGAATCTGTAACAAACATTTATTATGTGTATGGACAGTGGTTATAATTACTGCAACACGTGGTGGTAGAGAATCTGTAACAAACATTCATTATGTGTATTGACAGTGGTTATAATTACTGCAGCACGTGGTTGTAGAGAAACTGTAACAAACATTCATTATGTGTATTAACAGTGGTTATAATTACTGCAGCACATAGTGGTAGATAATATGTAACAAATATTCATTATGCATATTGACAGTGGTTGTAATTACTGCAGCACGTGGTGGTAAAGAATCTGTAACAAACATTTATTATGTGTATGGACAGTGGTTATAATTACTGCAGCACGTGGTGGTAGAGAATCTGTAACAAACATTCATTATGTGTATTGACAGTGGTTATAATTACTGCAGCACGTGGTTGTAGAGAATCTGTAACAAATATTTATCATGTGTATTGACAGTCGTTGTAACTACTGCAGCACGTGTTGGTAGAGAATCTGTAACAAATATTCATCATGCGTATAGACAGTGGTTGTAACTACTTCAGCACATGGTGGTAGAGAATCTGCAACAAATATTCATTATATGAATTGATAGTGGCTGTAATTACTGCAGCACGTGGTAGTAGTGAATCGGTAACAAACATGCATTAAGTGCATTGGCAGTGGTTATAAATACTGCAGCACGTAGTGGTAGAGAATCTGTAATAAATATTCTCTTTGTGTATTGAGAGTGGTTGTAACTACTGCGGCACGTAGTGGTAGAGAATCTGTAACAGACATTCATTATGTGCATTAACAATGGTTATAATTACTGCAACACATAGTAGTAGAGAATCTGTAACAAACATTCATTATGCATATTGACAATGATTGTAATTACTGCAGTACGTGGTGGTAGAGAATCTGTAACAAAGATTCATTATGCGTATGGACAGAGGTTATAATTAATGCAGCACGTAGTGGTAGAGAATCTGTAACAAACATTCAATATGTGCATTAATAGTGGTTATAATTACTGCAGCACATAGTGGTAGAGAATCTGTAACAAATATTCATTATGCATATTGACAGTGGTTGTAACTACTGCAGCACGTGTGGTAGAGGATCTGTAACAAACATTCATTATGTGCATTGTCAGTGGTTAAAATAACTGCATCATGTGGTGGTAGAGAAACTGTACCAAATATTCATTATGCATATTGACAGAGGTTATAATTACTGCAGCATGTGGTAGTAGAGAATCTGTAACTTATATTCATCATGCGTCTTAACAGTGGTTGTAACTACTGCAACACGTGGTGCTAGAAAATCTGTAACAAACATTCATCATGCGTATTGACAGTGGTTGTAACTACTTCAGCACATTGTGGTAGAGATTCTGTAACAAACATTCATTATGTGCATTGACAGTGGTTATAATTACTGTAGCACATAGTGGTAGATAATATGTAACAAATATTCATTATGCATATTGACAGTGGTTGTAATTACTGCAGCACGTGGTGGTAAAGAATCTGTAACAAACATTTATTATGTGTATGGACAGTGGTTATAATTACTGCAGCACGTGGTGGTAGAGAATCTGTAACAAACATTCATTATGTGTATTGACAGTGGTTATAATTACTGTAGCACGTAGTGTTAGAGAAACTGTAACAAACATTCATTATGTGTATTAATAGTGGTTATAATTACTGCAGCACATAGTGGTAGATAATATGTAACAAATATTCATTATGCATATTGACAGTGGTTGTAATTACTGCAGCACGTGGTGGTAAAGAATCTGTAACAAACATTTATTATGTGTATGGACAGTGGTTATAATTACTGCAGCACGTGGTGGTAGAGAATCTGTAACAAACAATCACAATGTGTATTGACAGTGGTTATAATTACTGCAGCACGTGGTTGTAGAGAATCTGTAACAAATATTCATCATGTGTATTGACAGTCGTTGTAACTACTGCAGCACGTGTTGGTAGAGAATCTGTAACAAATATTCATCATGCGTATAGACAGTGGTTGTAACTACTTCAGCACATGGTGGTAGAGAATCTGCAACAAATATTCATTATGCGTTTTGACAGTGGTTGTAACTAGTGCAGCATGTAGTGGTGGAGAATCTGTAACAAATATTCATTATATGAATTGATAGTGGCTGTAATTACTGCAGCACGTGGTAGTAGTGAATCGGTAACAAACATGCATTAAGTGCATTGGCAGTGGTTATAAATACTGCAGCACGTAGTGGTAGAGAATCTGTAATAAATATTCACTTTGTGTATTGAGAGTGGTTGTAACTACTGCGGCACTTAGTGGTAGAGAATCTGTAACAGACATTCATTATGTGCATTAACAATGGTTATAATTACTGCAACACATAGTAGTAGAGAATCTGTAACAAACATTCATTATGCATATTGACAGTGATTGTAATTACTGCAGTACGTGGTGGTAGAGAATCTGTAACAAAGATTCATTATGCGTATGGACAGAGGTTATAATTAATGCAGCACGTAGTGGTAGAGAATCTGTAACAAACATTCAATATGTGCATTAATAGTGGTTATAATTACTGCAGCACATAGTGGTAGAGAATCTGTAACAAATATTCATTATGCATATTGACAGTGGTTGTAACTACTGCAGCATGTGGTGGTAGAGAATCTGTAACAAACATTCGTTATGTGCATTAACAGTGGTTATAGTTATTCCAGCACATAGTGGTAGAGAATCTGTAACAAATATTCATTATGCATATTGATAGTGGTTGTGATTACTGCAGCACATGGTGGTAGAGAATCTGTAACAAACATTCATTATGTGTATGGACAGTGGTTATAATTACTGCAGCACGTGGTGGTAGAGAATTTGTAACAAACATTCATTATGTGTACTGACAGTGTCTGTAATTACTGCAGCACGTGGTAGTAGAGAATCTATAACAAATAATCATTGCGCGTTTGAGAGTGGTTGTAACTACTGGAGCACATGGTGGTAGAGAATCTGTAACAAATATTCCTTATGCGTATTGGCAGTGGTTGTAACTACTGCAGCACTTGTTGGTAGAGAATCTGTAACAAATATTCATTATGCGTATTGACAGTGGTTGTAACTACTGCAGCACGTGGTGGTAGAGAAACTGTAAGAAACATTCGTTATGTGCATTAACAGTGGTTATAGTTATTCCAGCACATAGTGGTAGAGAATCTGTAACAAATATTCATTATGCATATTGATAGTGGTTGTGATTACTGCAGCACATGGTGGTAGAGAATCTGTAACAAACATTCATTATGTGTATGGACAGTGGTTATAATTACTGCAGCACGTGGTGGTAGAGAATTTGTAACAAACATTCATTATGTGTACTGACAGTGTCTGTAATTACTGCAGCACGTGGTAGTAGAGAATCTATAACAAATAATCATTGCGCGTTTGAGAGTGGTTGTAACTACTGGAGCACATGGTGGTAGAGAATCTGTAACAAATATTCCTTATGCGTATTGGCAGTGGTTGTAACTACTGCAGCACTTGTTGGTAGAGAATCTGTAACAAATATTCATCATGCGTATTGACAGTGGTTGTAACAACTGCAACACGTGGTGGTAGAGAATCTGTAACAAATATTCATTATGCGTATTGACAGTGGTTGTAACTACTGCAGCATATGGTAGTAGAGAAACTGTAACAAATATTCATTATGCGTATTGCCAGTGGTTGTAACTACTTAAGCTCGTGGTGGAAGAGAATCTGTAACAAATATTCATTATGCGTATTGACAGTGGTTGTAACTACTGCAGCACGTGGCGGTAGAAAATCTGTAACAAATATTCATTATGCGTATTGACAGTGGTTGTAACTACTGCAGAATGTGGTTGTAGAGAATCTGTAACAAATATTCATTATGCGTATTGATAGTGGTTGTAACTAGTGCAGCACGTGGTGGTAGAGAATTTGTAACAAATATTCATTAAGTGAATTGACAGTGATTATAATTACTGCAACACATAGTTGTAGAGAATCTGTAACAAACATTCCTTATGTGTAAGGACAGTGGTTGTAATTACTGCAGGACGTCATAGTAGAGAATCTGTAACAAAAATTCATTATGCGTTCTGACAGTGGTTGTAATTACTGCAGTACGTGGTGGTAGAGAATCTGCCTCAAACATTTATTATGTGTATTGACTGTTGTTGTTATTACTGCAGCACATGGTGGTAGGGAATCTGTAACAAACATTCATTATGTGTATGGACAGTGGTTATAATTACTGCAGCACGTGGTTGTAGAGAATCTGTAACAAACATTCATTATGTGTATTGACAGTGTTTGTAATTACTGCAGCTCATGGTAGTAGAGAATCTGTAACAAATATTCATTATGCGTATTGACAGTGGTTGTAATTACTGCAGTACGTGGTGGTACAGAATCTATAACAAATATTCATAATGTGTATTAATAGTGGTTATAAGTATTACAGCACATGGTGGTAGAGAATCTGTAACAAATATTCATTATGCGTATTGACAAGAATTCTAATTACTGCAGCATGTGATGTTAGAGAATCTGTAACAAATATATCAGAAAATAATTATAATTGCAAACCCTACTTTATCTTCTCTGTTTGAAATCATCTCGACAACTGTAAAATTAATATTGTACACTAAGGGTGTGCAGGCAAAGGCAATATACTATAGTACATACGTAGTGTGTTTGTGTGTGTATGTGTGTGTGTGTGTGTGTGTGTGTGTGTGTGTGTGTGTGTGTGTGTGTGTGTGTGTGTGTGTGCGTGCGTGCGTGTGTGTGTGTGTGTGTGTGTGTGTGTGTGTGTGTGTGTGTGTGTGTGTGTGTGTATACACTTGAATGCACGTACATGTGTATATAATGTAGAATTACTTTTTTGTAGAATTCATATAAATGATATAAAAATAAAAATATCTAAAAAATCATTTCTTGTTTATTTTAAATTATATACTGCATTTTGCTTTTACTTATAAATGCATTTTTGATATACATTGTTCTACCTGTGCTCAGATGCTTTAATATGTTTTTTCCAGGAATAAAAATAAAAATTGATTAATTTGAAATTTGACTGAAAATGTAATTTCAATTTAGACTACAACAGGTCCTACATTTAAAGCTTGTTAAAATACCCCTTTTTGCTTTATTAAACCCCAGTAGCACACATTGTTGGCCCAATGTTGGGATTTTGTCGCCTATGTTGGGTAACGCTTAGTTAATATGCCAAGGAATTATCTTCAATAGGCCAATGAGCTGTTTGTTTGACAGGCCAACTGTTACATTCATGAAAACCTCTGCTGTTGACCCCACATTAAGTCTTAGTTGGCAGAAAATATAAAAAATATTTTGTTAAAATAAATATCTTGTAAATTAAATAGGGTATAATTATTCCAAAAGTTTAAAAATAGTGTCTTATTTGTTAGTATAATAGTATTTTATCGATGTTTGTAAAATTTACTGCAAAGTGCAGATCAAGTGATGACTTACACAGAATTGCAAACAACAGACCATTTTTTTAGCATAATTGTGAACAGAATAATATTATATCTTTAATTACTATACTAATATTAGTGTTACAATGATTAAAAATTTAAAAAAATCTTATTTTATTTCTACTTAACTATAATCATTTACTATGGATGATTTTATGATGTACTTATTATTTGAAATATTGCCAGCACTGTGGAAAAGTGAAAGTTTGTCTGTTACTGGTTCATTTCTTTGTTGTCACACCGAGAGTTGTATGATCATACGTGTACAGTACAATTATAGTTTTAATCTGGTGCTATAGTGCTTTTTTTGATTTGGCTTTTCACAATTGCCATTTAAATAAATTTTGTTTGTGTGAATTTTGTCTCTTTTTGTAAAATAACCTTGTTTCAGTAACGAAATATGCCACGTTTATTACTCAACTAACTTTCAATAATAGGCCTAACCCTACTAATTACCAATATGTTTAAAGTGTTATATTTTATTTAATTGATTAGTGAACTTAATAATAATTATAACTTCTCTACATTCGTGAACACGTTTGAATACCTTTTCTTATCAAATTCAATATGTATTCTTACTCAAAATAATATGTACATTATAATATACAATTAAAAAGTTAAAGTAGGCTACTTTTTAATATATTACTTTGAGTAAGAATATTATACATTTGATAATAAAAGGTATTCAAATATTTTCGCGAATGTATAGGAAAGTTATGATATTAAGTTCACTAATCAATTGAATAGAAATATAATACTTTAAACATGTTGGTAATTAGTAGGGGGACCATAGAAAGTTAGTTAGATAACTGTTGGGAGTAAGTTGGGCCAACAATTTCTTTGTTGGTTTTTGGTGATGTTTAATTGTTGGCCCTATATTTAGATTTGGTTTGTTATTCATTGGTAGGCATTTGTGCCAATTTTAACTGTTGCCCAACCGTGTGTGAAAACCAAATACCAACAATGGGCCAACAGAAAATGCTACTGAGGAAGCTTTTTGTTATATTAAAGCTTGCCAGATTTAATATAAATCTAGCATTTTGGGTACCAACATTTTGTTTCAAATAAATAGGGTCTATATGATAGTTTAACATTTACAAAACCTTATCTCAGTTCCGTATAACAAAAAAAAGTTTAATTGAAATGCATGAAACGGTTTTCAAGTGAAAAGCAGCCAAAATAGGCCTTTTAACGTAACAGAGAAATAAATCGAACGTTTTGAGGCTCTGTTTCATTTGAAATAGGTATATAACAGTTTGGGAATGCTTAAAACTTGTTCACAGTTCTATATAACAAAGAAAAAAAAGTTTCATTGAAATGCATAAAGACATTTCAATGATGAAAGCCAAATGAATAGTGCTAAAAAACAGAGATTTTAATGTTCTAAAAAGAAGTATTTTAAACCATTTTAAAAGACGATTTAAAAAAGCTTAATTCCACATCTATGCCAAAATGGAGCTGCAATGTGAAATTTTAACCTCATAGGCATTGTAGTTTTTGAAATACAGTGACCAATTAGTGAATGGGTAACTTTCGTTTAAAAGTTATGGTATTTATATTGACTGTGATATAGATAGATTGAATGAATTGAAACAAAAGTACAAGAATAAAAGAATTTATGTGCACTGTATATGTAAGTAACAACAATACATTTCTGAATTGTCTCGTATCGTAGGTTACCAGTATTAGATTGCGAATAATTTTTTGTATATTCCCGGCGTTTGAATTTTGCCGCTTGGTGCAGTAACATCGTCGTGCCGGCCCTGATATTTAACGACGTTATTATAGATATTAAATATCGATGCTCATCTATGCTTGAAAATAATTTTGCTAAAGTACTTGACACATGACCAATAATTTTTTTTTTTAGTTTTAAATGTTATCATTTTGTGATTTAGAGGTTATGTTTTTTATTATTATCAGAATTTCATCAAAGTGCTCCTTATTATTTTGCACTGGTAAATTATGTATGATACCAATGTTACAACATAACACGTAAATTTTATGAAACTATTTTTAATTATTACAACTGAACAATAAAACCTTTACAAAATATTAATTTTAAAGAATATGAAAAAAAAATTAAGGTAACGAATTGCACACAAAATGCATAAAATATCACATTTTTGCAAATTGCAACCAGGGATACTGTTGCAGCGAATAGCACGCAGATAGATTATAGAACGTATGCACATAACTATAACTTTACATAAATTTTTAAAATCTATATAGCAAATTTGGAATAATTACATAAAACAATTAGTGTAATGAAACATAATTGCTTATTAATAAAACACCTTGATTAACGACGGTTTTTTTTATAATAACATTCAAAAATATAACAAAATTTGTACAACTTAATATTGACTGAAAGTAGAAGGTGTTTTGAATATAAACACAACGTTTTCTTTTGTGATTATTAATGTTACTCTAACTATTATTAAAGACAATATTGTTGCTATTATTCACATTATTGCTATTAATGTGGTTAAGGCATATTCGCCAGTTTACAATCTAACAGGTAAAAAATGTTTTTAATGATGATAATATTTTTGCATTGTTAGTTTGGTAAATGGCAAGACTGTCGTGCGTAGAGTTACATATAAAGTTTTTTATTTTCGTATAGATGTCAGTCTTCATCATCTTTAATTAATTTACCAAGGCCGAGGAAAATATGTTTGACACTCAAATAAAGTACGCCCTTATGTCAAAACAAGATAACATTTGCACAGGAAATTTGTTTTGCTTCAAAAAATGGATTCTAGTTTGTCTAGTTTAGTCTAAATTGACATTTGTCAGTGTTGTCACTCAGCTTTGTTATTGTTTTTTTTTGTGAAGGTGTTTACAAAACTGAATTTTGGTTAAAATAGCAATTATGTAAGTGATAGTGAATAATAAATATTATCAATTATATTATAGGATGCCGAAATTATAATTATGAAGACTGCACCTAACACAGAATATCTCAATATAGAACCTGAATATATTTCTGATCCACAATCTCAAGAAAATAGGCCTATTATTAAACCTCAAACTAATCAGGGTCAAAATAATTTAAATGACAGTGAATCTCAAGGCTACACTGAATCGGAAAACCTTATTATTTGTAACTACGAATTAGCGTCTAGTTTTCAGGTAGTAAAAAATGACAAAAATAAATTTAACCCTGGAAGGTATCTACATAGAGTATTTCTAACTGGAGTTGCTAAAAAATGTAGAAGCCAAAGTTTACCTAGCTGTTTGGAAAAAAGAAAATTTTTATCCAACTCCTTTGAAAAATGCAGCACACTTGAAGAATCTTCTGAACAGACTTTTCCTCTTGTAAAAACATGTGAAAAAAATCTGTTTGATAGTAGTTCTAAGGAAAAATCTAGTGATACTTGGTTTAGAACATGGCCGGAAAGAGGTGTAGACAAGTTGAGTAATTCCAAAGTAAGTTCAGTTTATAAAGATGACACCAATCATTTTGGTAAAGAAAAATCTTGTAATTTGGATAAGTCTATGCCTCCAAATTCAGTTGATTCTGGATGCAGTTTTGTACCAAATGGTAGCGACTGTAACTGTACAAACGATTGTTGCTTTTCAACAAATACATTTATAAATTGTCATAAATCTGAAAGTGATACTCAAGATCTTAAATTATTGCCAAACAAAGTGGTAAAACAAGATTTAAGGTCAAATGACTGTATACAAACTGTTGATCAAAATTGTAATACTTGTAGACCAGTTCCTTTAAATGATGCACTAGGTAGTATACCGTTGGTATATAGTCCTGTTACTAAACAACTACACTTTATAAATAAATCTAATTGGGTTGAAATTAAAGTTAATTGTGAGAAAACCAATGATTGCTCTTCTGGTTCATCAAATGCACAAGAAGATAAAGTCCTTTCAGATGTAATTGACTGTAAATTTAGAACTGAATTTATAAGCAGACCAAGGGACGAAAGTTTATTTTCTAGTACGGTATCAAGTTTAAGTGACAATTCTCCATATGAAGATTCAGCTCTTGGAAGTTTATTAGATTACACTGATACTTGTAGTTTAATGTCGTTTGCTGGATGTAGCACACTATCTGAGGAATCAACTGGTGGAAAAGAAAAGAAAAAGAGCTTGACAGGTTTTTTTAGCAGGTATGTTTACGTAGCCTATGTGGTGTTAGTTTTTAGTTGACAATATAAGTAACCCGGTAGCCTAAGTACGTATTTTAAAGTCTGTAAGAATAAAATTAAAAAATTTCTATACTAAAACCGGCTGTGAAATAATAGATAAACTACTTTTTATGGTAAATGTGCAGTGTAGATTGTTTTTGGGTTTTTTTGTAATTTTTTTACTTAAATGCTTTGTTATGTGCCCAAAAGCAAAATCCAAAATAGTGTAGGAAGTATGATACAAATTGAAAATAAAAGATCCATATAACCTCAAAATTGCTAACTTGCGAATGTAGGTAATGTGTTTTTGATTGCTAAAATATTAAAAAACTGTTAATTTAAAATTGTTTTAAAAAATACTGAAGGTCCTAACTGACTGGTTATTGGGTGAAAAACATAACTGACACAGTTGTTGGGTAAAAAGCCTATTTAATTAAACGGATGGCATTTTAATGTTTTCACTATAAGAATGAACAAAGTAATACATATGAAGACTAAGTAATGCCAATTAGAATTTAATAACACATATTAGCAGTAAGTCAGTGTTGGAAGTGCAGTAAGTTCCATGCTATGTAAATAGCAATGATGTTACAATATAATTCTGTAAAAAAAAGCATAAAATTGTAAGTAATCTTAAAATAAAAAAAATCCATAGTGTTAATTGGATAATAAGGTATGCAGTAAAAGATAAAAATATTCAAAAATCACTATTAAAAAAAAATCATTTACAGTGCATAAATATCCGTTTTAACTCATTATAGGCGTACAAATATCTAAATTGTAAATAGTCTTTGAACTTGTTTTCATTTCCTTGCTTATAATATGAGTTTTTATTAATACAATTAGTAGCTTCTAGTATATAATAAAATTAATATTATTTTATCAAATAATGATGTTTATAATATCATTATTATAATCATGGTCATGGTCATGTTAAAATTAAATCAGGTTTTATGCAAAATCAGCATGACAGTAAATTTCAGATGATTTTTAATTTTAGCTTAAAGTGTTTGTTATTGTGAATAAATATTTGTTGAGTGCTTTCAAAAACTGGTAAATATAAATTTCATTACTTTTGGTTATTTTCATAATTTTTGTACCAAAACAATTTCTTGTATATCCAATAATAATAATAAAAAAATAATGTAAAATATAAAATTGTCGAAACTATGGGAAGTTTGAAAAAAATAAAAAATAAAAAGCTAAAGATTACTACAGCAGGAAAGTAGGTAACATGTTTTTCGCTGTGAAAATGTTTAATTAAATGCACATAATTAATGATAAAAAGATAGAAACTTAAAAAAAAAATTACCATAAGAACCTAACTAACACGGTTTTGTATAAAAGTAGTATTGTGTGAAAAAAATTAACACGGTTTTTTATGAAAAAAACTATAAATGAACCGCATAACCAAAAAATTACTACTGCACCAAAGTAGCCAACTTGTTTTTTATTGCAAAAATGATTAATTAAATGTGTGTAATTATAACAAAAATAATAAACACTTTAAAAAAAGTATTTTAAGAACCTAACTTATACAGTTTTGTGTAAAAATAGATTAACGATTAATTAAATGTGTGTAATTAATAAAACCTCGGTGGGTTATCTTGGCGTACTAAATGTAGCTTGCACTGTACAATAACAATATAAGCTGCAATAATCTCAATATAGTCTTGTTAAAAATTGTAAAATATCATAACTTATTGATAGAAATTTAATCTTTCATGAACGAATCTCTTAATTGAATAATAAAGTATTTAATAAAAGAAAAATATATTTATACATTATTTATTTTATAAGAGGCTTGAAGTGTCATAAATAAACCCAAAAAGTGATAGTATAAAAATTAAAAAAAAAATGCCATACTTAAAAAAGATACGAGTTTTTTAGGTTAGCAATTGTTTAAAAAAAATGTTTTAAAGTACCATATTAAATTTGTACACACAAATTCTAACATTTTTTCAGCCATTTCATTGATTACATACTATACTTTTAATGTCAAATTTTTGTTTGGAAATAAAAAAAAAACACTATTTTGTTGTTTCTTTAAAAATTCATATATCGAAGTTTAAAAATAAGATTACAGTAGTATACAAACGTATGTCATTGTTAAAGTGCCACATCCATCTCAAACTGAAATAAGGTTAATTAAAGCAAGTTTTGATAAAACAGGTTTTAAAAATTTCAGTGCTTTTCTAATATATTGTTTTAAATAAAATTTTGCAGTCATTTTTACAGTGTTTCTTTATAGACCTTAGCTGTCTTAAGTGAATGTGAGGCCTGGTGCAAAATAACTTTTTTTGTAAGGCCTTTAAATTTCAGTGAATACAATGAAGGGGGAAGGGGGTGCTTACCAATTACATTCTCACATCATATTAGTCATACATCATTAGGAAATGCTTTTGACTCATACTAGTAAAAATAATATTTATTGTTAAAAAATGTTAATTAGGCCTATATAGTTTTATACAAAGAAAGGAATATTGTTAATTATTAATCCAATAATTACAAAAGTTGGGTGTGATTTTTCTACGTAAGAAAAAGACAATATTACTGAATAGTTGTAAAAACATAAGTACAGCAATTTAATATGAAGTGTCATGAAAAATGTGAAATCAGTTATATCACAAAACAAAAATTGACGTAGTTTTTTTTTTTAATAAACATATATATTGCTGTATTATTTTTTTAAATGGTAGGCTACTCTTTAAAAAAAGGATATATAGAAAATCTTTCATTTACAGCATGCAAATATATTGTCTTCCCATTTTTTTTTTATTGCTGTGTATTTGTAGGAACAAAATCTTTTTTGTAATTATCTTACTGCATCAGATAAAGAGGTTGTTGCTTAGTGCTGCATTGTGTTGGTAAGAACACAAAATTAACCTTACTCTCAACTGAATAAAACACTTAGTTTTCGTGCAATTTAGATGACACATGAACACATTCATAACAGTTACTTAATAACACATCAGAGATGTGTTCCTTTTGCGCCGTTTGATCGGCTAAGCATTGTAAGTATGTTTTGGTTGATAACTTTAATCAAATAAAAATTATATTTAAGAAAAACACAAGTGTGAGGCATCATGCAGCCGCACTGTTTGCACAGCCCTAAGGAACATATCTAACCCAAAATTCTTATATGTTATATGTTTTAAGTATTTCCAATTAATAAAATACTTTAAATATATTTTATGTAATATGTAAAATTTAGCAATGTAAATAATACAAAATTATTGAATGACTTATAATTTTATTTAATATTATTTATGCCTATAGCCTTGTAGTTTATCATTATGTAGCTAGTCAAATGAAGATTGGAGATATATGTAATGCATGGAAAAAGCCAATGGTAATTAGACTTACTAAACTATGACACTCCCTTCCAATTAATTTGAATCATATTGTTGTGGCCTATATTAGCCCAATGTTCATTGTACAATTTGAAATTAAGCTTATAATTGCTAATTAATAATAAAAATCTTAAATTGAATTGTTGGCAAAATACTTGTCTATCTGCTCATTAGATGAATTTTGTAGGCTTCTCTGTACATTTCTGTACAATCTGTGCAATTTTTATTAATATAATCCTTAATACTTTCATTACTTGATTACAGTACACATATTTCTTTATAGTGAATCGCCGCCTCGGTGGCCTAGTGGATAGCGTACTAGGCTTTCACCCCGAGGACCCGGCTTCAATTCCCGGCGAGGGCTTGGCATTTTCATACGCTATAAATCATCCCATCGTCTGCATTAGCCCAAGTGTGCACAATAGTTGGACGTTAAACACAAAAAAAAAAAAAAAAAAAAAAAAAAATTATAGTGAATTTCCATTGAAAAATAAGCTATTGATATATATATATATATATATATATATATATATATATATATATATATATATATATATATATAATAATAATAATAATAATTATTATTATTATTTATTATTTTTTTTATATAATGGCCATACTTTATGCCAGTTAGATTTTTGAAGATGAAGGATCATCGTTAACAGAAAGGGTAAAGCAATGGAAGTAACTGTGTCTTGACTCCACAGTGTTTAGATACACAATTCAGAAATGCAACAGACTGACCGGTGCCGTAGCCACATTGACCACTGAGCACTATATTTATAGTGTTGCATATTTGCATGTGTGTAAACAGCAGTTATGTGTGTGCGTGCGTGTGTGCACGTGCACATGTGCGTGCTTGCGTGCATGTGTACGTGCGATCATTATTTCTTGGTTCTTCAATGTTATAACCAAGTTCCACTATAGACTCAAACCTATAGCAATTAATTTTCTATTTGTTGAATTATGCATTTTAATTACCCTACTACTGTGTGAATTCTGGACTTTGTTATTTTTAAAATTTTATTTCAGAAATGTGTTTGGCTGGAGAGGAGGGAAGGACAGTGGTGTCAATACTAAATGCAGCAGTGGATGGAATTCTTCTTCTGGCTCAAATTCAGTTGATCAATATTCAGAAGTAAGACCTGGTGTTTAGATGCAGTGTAGGTAGGCTTGCCATACTTCCAAAGAGAGAAACTGGGATATGAGTCTTACTGGGAGGGGTATGTATGGAACTATTCACCGAGCCAGGCGGTCCAGGAAAATTTTCAAATTTTTTATAACTAAAACATGTTTTTAGACGAATTAAAAAGTTTTATCCATTTGATTATTAATAGTTTTTAAACTTAATAATAAGAAATTTTCATTTTAAAATGCAATACTGTATATCACTAATGAAGGTTAAATAAAATTAAAGCATAAACATGTACGATGCATGACCAGAAAGTAAGTACCGTTTCATTCTACTGCCCCTGCATTGCTAGCAACAGGGTTCCATGCTTGCATGCTCGTCTCTCTGTTTCATTCTACTGCCCCTGCATTGCTAGCAGCAGGGTTCCATGCTTGCATGCTCGTCTCTCTGTTTCATTGTCAAACATCTGATGCAATTACGGCTGGATTGTGTTGTGTTTACTTTTGCTAGTGTTTGTTCAAAATGTTTCTGTTCAAGACAATTTCTAATCCCGCCGACTAATAAATGCGTTCTGTAGTACAGTTTTTGAACACCAGGAATATGAAGCTTGCTGAAATTCATCGCCAAACAAGTTTGTCATATCACTCCAAAGTCTAAACAACAGTTTATTGAGTGGAAGGACTTACTATCCCCTAAAAAACAAAAACTCAAAACATCATCAGCACGAAAAATCATGTGCACTTTGTTCTGGGACAGAAAGGCTGCTTGTTGATTTTCTTCCTAGAGATGAAACCATCAATGCGGATCATATTGTAAAAAATTGAAAAAACTTTGGCGTGCAATTCAGAACAAAAAACATGTAATGGTTAGTCAAGGCATTGTGTTGATCCATGACATCGCACGTCTCCATTCTTCTGGTGTCACTCAAAACCTTACTCTAGAATTCTGATCATCTGCCATGCAGCCCTGATCTCACTCCTTCCGCTTTTTACTTGTTTCTGAACTTGAAGCATGATTTTGGAGGACGACACAAAAAACGGTGTTTGGCAGTCACTGTCTTCAGTGGCGACATCTTTTATAAGAAGAGGGTATTAAGAAGATGGTTCCTTGCTGTGACATATATCTGAACAATGGTGTTTATTGTCTGTGTAGAAAAATAGTTTAAGAAATGCTCTTTCATGTAAAAGTAAATTTTGTTTTGAAAAAAAAATTGTGTTTTTTCCATAACGGTACTTACTTTCCTGACATGCTTCATATTTTACAA
This sequence comes from Callitettix versicolor, assembly GCA_022606455.1. Lineage (NCBI taxonomy): Eukaryota > Metazoa > Arthropoda > Insecta > Hemiptera > Cercopidae > Callitettix > Callitettix versicolor. Next base: position 68,358,978 of record CM040182.1, on the reverse strand, counting down.
AAATGCTAGGTTTATAATATATAAACCTGAAAATAACACAGTGCTAAATAATTCTTTCTTAAGTTCTACTTATCTTCTTTATTTGTTTCACCCAACTTTGGGCCTAAATCAATCACTTTTTAATGTTCTGTGCCTGCCTTCCTTGTAGCCCAGTATTGCTTCATTCGTAGTGCTTTTCTTTCTTCGTCAGAGATTTGGATCGTTCACTTGGATTTGACTTTGCCTTGGAACCGTTGCTTCTTGTCCTCTAGTTCATAATTTCTTGGGGGTCACTTCTAGAGCCACCAATTTACAACCAAGGTTGTGAGCTCTGGAGGTTATTCACAGCCACCCCTAACCTGGAGAACAGATGCTGACCAAAGGCCGCCCAATCTGGGAACAAACGCCTTTGGATTTGGAATTGGTGAAACCACCAGGCTCTTCCGCTCCATCCACCGTTGGGAATCCGAGATTCCTCTTCCGCTGTCAGGACCGTTGACCAAGTTTCACCTTGTAACCCAAGGCAGGGGCCCTTACAGGGTGCTATCATCCGGAGCCAGATGGACCCCGGTTTTTTAGCGAGGTGTTACTCCTCCCCCTCCTTCTTCATCCCTTACGAGATGAAGACCCGGGCTTGGGACCGGCAATGGCGGAGTTTGCCGATAAGTTCTACTTATCATTAGAATGAACCTTTTTTTTTCAAAAACATGTCTTTTACTTAAATTTTTTTAGAAATCTGAACGAGAGATATCAAAGTTGACAATGTAGAACACTAAAGCTTATACACTTGACACTCAAATCAAATTCATAGATATAAATAAGTCTATAAGCCTTATAATACTTTGTTTGTGATCAAATCCCTCTCTTGTTCTCAAGTAATATTCGCTAACAAAAAAATTCTTCCCACAGGTGCTGACGTTCTTATTCGATGGTTTTCTAATCACTATAAACTGAATTAATATTCTGTTTTGAATGACTTGTGCCTTTCACACTTATTGCTGGGCAAATTTAATCTTGGTTATCTGCACTACAGTTTGTATTTTCACATTATTATTTTAGTAGCTAATTTTTGTTACTATTTTTATTTTACTGCATTATTTGACCACTGACCGCAATATAAACAAATCGGCAGCAATGCCACAACTGAAGTCCAAAACTGGGACTGTTCTGGTTAAACCAGGACGTATGGCAAGCCTAAGTATAAACTATGCAATTATCTGTTATTAACACACTTCTAGGATTAAAAAGTAAAATGAAAAGTCATGAAACTTCGCAATTTTGTTTAATAACGCAACATAGGCCACGTGATCCGTGATACAGTAATGAATATACATTTTTTTATATAGCAGGGGGTACATAAATCACATTATTTTTAACATTTAACAATTAACAATGTAATGACATAGTTTAACAAATCAGGTCTGGTACAGTATGTTGTAACCTACTATATTATTGTATATATAATATTTATAGTATTGGTGTTGTATGCCATCAATGATTAAGAATATGCCTCTTTATTTTTATAAAAATAAACCTAAAGTAGTACAACAAATCATCGGTATAGCAAAGTAACATCTAAAATTATGAAAATTGTGTAAGAAAATTTAAAAAAAACTTGCATTTTTGGGGCTCTCGAGGACCTGGAATCCTCAGCGATCGCCATTCTGCCCCTTAAGATAACACTTTGTCAAATAATACAGATTATCTCTTAATGGTATATACAGAAATCATCATTCTGTTGTTAGGTGTGTATATTTAATGTGATTCATCTCTAGGTCTACAGCAAATAATGTTATCTAATCTAATTTCATTTTAAAGCATGTTCAGCAGCAAAAGCTAGCAAATTTAAAGTTTTATTTTTTCGCTTTGTTTTTTACTTTCTCATTACATTATATAAAGAGTATGGTGTTAGGGAAAAAAATGATTTTGAGATTTTGATGGGTATTTCCATATTCAGAACTCGTGAGTAAAAAAAAAATTGTATCTGCATGGTTTCAGTGAAGTTAGCAAGTAGATAAAGTTTGTTTCTAAGAGTTATTTTTCAAATAAATAAAAGTTCTTGTATTCTTTTTGTCAAGAAACCCTTAACAATTAACAAAAATTGGCTCATAGCCTTGAAATATCCAAACAAAACTAATGAGTGGCTATCTCCAAGAAAATATTGTTCAGTAAGTATTAAAACAGCTGAAAAGTCAGCCAAATGTTTGAAAATTGTTTATTTATGATTTGCTCTGTCCTTTTTTGCTTTATAATAAAGCCATCTCTGTCCGTCATATTAATACGGTAATGGTAAATCAAACTATGGTGAATTGTCTCTTTGGTAGCATGTTTGTTATTATTACAGTGGGTCTTGAATGTCATCACAAAAATTAATAAACAGTTTTTAAACCTCCATTTTGACGGAAATTGAGGGCTGATAAGCCTAACATTAATTGGTGTAAGCTGTTTATTGTTATACGAGGGTTGATCAAATATAAACGAGACTGACTTTCTAAAAACTTTTCCGTTGGACATTGAACTCTAAAGGATGGGGTTTCAGGTAGCCTGGGAAGTTTGGGACGGGCGTAGACGGGCAACATTTCCGTTCGGACCCTTCAGTATAAAACTATACAATGAGTGTGAGTGAAGTGCACGTTTCCGTGGAGCAGAAATTATTATTAAGTTTTTGGCCAAGGAGGGGTCAATCCGACTGAAATCTTTCGTAGATTGACGGCTCAATACGGGACAGGACCCTGTCAAGAGCTCGCGTTTTGCTTGGCACAAGGAATTCGCCAAGGACGGAAGCAGTAGAAAACCTGAAGGCCAAATCACGATCGTCGGCCGGGAAGGTAATGGCCACTGTATTTTTTCGACAATCAAGGCGCCTTTCACGTCGATTTCCTCCATCAACGACGCACAATAAATGCACAATATTATTGAGATGTTTTAGAGGCCATAAAACAGTCTTTTCAGAGGAAAAGGAAATCTAAACCGGCGAAACGTCATTCTTCTTCACGATAATGCCCGACCACATTCAGCGAACGCTCTGAGGCTTAAACTCGATCAAATTGGCTGGGAACCAATGGAACATCCCCATACAGTCCAGACTTATCACCCTGCGACTATCACCTGTTTGGGCCACTCAAAGAGGCGCTTGGAGGCCAGCGTTTGAAGAGCGATTCTGCGGTGGAGACCTTCGTGCTCAATGGCTCAATGAACGCCGAGAACTTTTACGAAGATGGAATTAAAAACTTCCAATCCGTGGGAAAAATGTGTTACTCGTGCGGGAGACTATGTAGAAAAATAAGTTATATCAAGAATAATTTGTAAGTAAGCAATAAATTTTTAAAAAAATCAGTCTCGTTTATATTTGATCAACCCTCATAGAATGCTTAACCAGAATTAGGACCCTGGATTTACCTCACAATCTGTGATAATTAACCTCACCTACTTTTTACTCACTGGGATTTACCTCGCCCCTTTTTTTAGAATTGCTTTTTCTGATTATTTATTGTTAGGCCTATAATAACATCCTCTAATTCGGTCATCTGCTTGAAAATGAAATAACATTATTAACCTTATAATTTTGTATTGCAGCAAGAAAGTGGCAGTCTTGCACCTGACTCACCTTGTAGTGTGCGATCAAGCAGTTCAGGAGTGCGGACATTCGGTCATGAAAACAGAGTTGCAAGCAGTTCTGCTCTGATACAGTTAGACAGGCCTGCCAACCTCCCAGCTAAGAACCAAGAAGAAGAATCTAGGCATAGGCATGAGTACCAAGAAATGGTGGAAGCTGCTAAAAAGAAAGGTGTATTAGAATTTATTGGAAAGATGTAGGATAATTGTTATAGTAAACTGGATATAGTGTGGTAACTAAGTAACAGACGTGTTATTCTTTGAAATAAAGTTCAAAAGGTATGGAAGGAAATATTTGTAAAAATGTTCTTTCAGGAGGAAGGAAGAAGTAATTTTAATTGTGTTTTAATGTAAATGTTATTTTCATTATTGTAACATAGCCACTGGACCACATATTCAAATGATTAGGATTATGACCGATTCTTCCCGTCAGTGGTCTATCAACTCACCTCATAAAGGCTACCGCGGTTTCGAAACTCTATAGTTTCATCTTCAGGCCATACAAAATGTTAAATCTCTCTGTCGAGGTCGTCACAAAGTCAAACAAAACATTAAAACATACATCACAAACACTAACCACAATTACACATTTAAAATATTCATCATGAAATTCGGCTTGGCTAAGCTACACGCGACTCATACGTCGTTACATTTCGGACTGCAGAGTCTCCATCATTACTAGTGCTCCCGTCGTTGTTATCAGTTACAGTGTGTCTGTTGGTTTTTGTTACTTACTCAAATCACTTATCCTTTTTCATTGAAGATGTTATGGGGGTCTGATTTTTTCCTCTTGTAAATGTCAAACTCTTAACTCTTAACTCTTGTAAAAGTGTTTGAGATATACAAGAGCAAAAAATCAGACCCCCAGAACATCCTCAATGAAAAACTTTCATTTAAATCAAATTTAATATATGACATGGCTCTAAGGATAAGTGATTTCAGTAAGTAACAAAAACCAACAGACACACCGTAACTGATAACAACGACGGGTGCGCTACTAATGATAGAGACTCCGCAGTCCGGAATGTAATGACGTACGAGTCGCGTGTGTAGCTTGGCCAAGCCGAATTTCATGATGAATATTTTAAATGTGTAATTGTGCTTAGTGTTTGTGATGTATGTTTTAATGTTTTGTTTGACTTTGTGACGACCTCGACAGAGGGATTTAACATTTTGTATGGCCTGAAGATGAAACTATAGAGTTTCGAAACCGCGGTAGCCTTTATGAGGTGAGTTGATAGACCACTGACGGAAAGAATAGGTCATAATCCTAATCATTTAAATGTTATTGTCAGATTGACAGTTTTTTATTGTAATTAAATTGGGCAAAAACATTGCATAAATTATAATATCTTGATTTCTTATGGAAATTATATATTCAGTTTTCAATAAAAGTGTTTCAAAATGCTTTTAATGTTTACTTTTTTTTTAACTTCCAGCATTAAAAACTTTCCCAACATATTGCTAAATAGTCACACTATTTTATAAATATTTTTTTATTTTACCTAGAAAAGTAAAATAAAATGGAAAGAGTTTTATTTGTTACAAGGAATTTGTAACAATCATTTTTCAATTATTTGTTGGCTATAAAATAAAAATAGTTCATTTTACGTTACATAGTACGTACAGCTTATATTGAAAAAATATAAGAAAATAATATTTATATTTGTACAGGACCAATTGTTTTAGATAGAATTCATAAAAAAAAAATTCAAGAGTTTTTACTTATTCTGACAAAATTTTGTATTATTTTCCGACTATGTGAAAAAATATTTTAATCAATTTCTTTGTTTCTTTTTAGAACTGAAAGAAGCCAAACAACGGAAAAAACAATTGCAACTACAGCTGAAAGCAGAAGAACAATTGGCACAAGCTACCAAAGTATGGACTAGGGAGGTGTTGCCGAAGTGGGAACAGATGTAAGTAACATTTCTTATTGTTTAGGTAACCTCGTAATAGCTCAAAGTGTGAAGTGATAAGCATATTTATAGTGCTGGTGGTGCATGAAGTGATGAGTACGGAAGTTATTGAAAGAATTGTCATGTTAAGTTAACATTTGTAAATTGAGCGTTGTAAGACATGAGTAATTAGTTGTAACACAAATATAGAGTAGCCTGTGCACATTGCACATTAATCTAATACATATGAGAACTGTTCGTAAAGTGAGTTCAGTTTAAGGTTAAAAAAATTCTCAATACATTAACCTACATTTTATTATGTACGAGGTGTGGGTATTAAATAACGAGACTGACGTAAAAAATTGTATTTTCATTTTATACATAATTGCTTATTATCACCTTCAATATACACCCCTTCTCTATCCCTATAACGCTCCATGTGATTTTTCCATTGTTGGAAACAGTGCTGGAAGTCATCTTCTGTCAACTCCTTCAAGACTCTTGCCGCTTTCACTTTTACAGCTTCCACGGACTCAAATCTCGTCCCTTTTAATGCAGATTTCACCTTAGGGAACAGATAGAAGTCACATGGTGCAAGGACTGGTAAGGTGGATGTTCTAACACTGGGATGCTGTACTTGGCCAGGAACCTCTTGACAGATAACGCAGAATGAGCTGGCACATTGTCTTGGCGGAAAACCCATGATTTGTCCTTCCACATTTCGGGTCGTTTTTCCTTACTCTTTCACGTAGTTTACCAAGTACCTCAAAATAGTAATATTGATTAATTGTTTGACCTTCAGGAACCCAGTGAAGGTACACAATCCCATGAATATCGAAAAAAACAATCATCATTGCTTTAAATTTTGACTTGCTGATTCTTGCTTTTTTGGCTCTCTGTGAAGTTGGGGTCTTCCAATGCATGGATTGGCACTTTGTTTCCAGATCATACGTAAAAACCACGATTTATCACATGTTATTATCCTTTCCAATACATTTGGGTCATTTTCAATGGCATCCAAAGTGCCATTACAAACATTTTTGCAAGCTGCTTGTTGTTCAAACATGAGAATTTTTGGCACACACTTTTTGCATGTTAAAATTGTCACATAAAATTTGCTGTACACATTCTTTATCAATGCCTACAGTTTCATCAATTGCACGAATACTTAATTGACGGTCAGACCGAATCAAATTAGCCACTTTTTCGAAATTGTCATTCTTTTTTGACATTGAAGGGCGACCTGGCCGTGAATCATCTTCAACATCGTCGGCCATCTTGAAAACGCTTAAACCATTCAAAAACACGTACCCGCAATAAACATTCACTGCCATACACTTCTTTCAGTAAATTATAAGTTTCAGTAGCGGTTTTTCCAAGTTTGAAGTGAAATTTAACAATTCATTGCTCTATTATTACACTAACCATGTTTTCCGGCAAAACAAAATAACAACACTAATGGAAATGAAGCTTGTGACTAAACGGTGTTGGTTACACAAACGAGACTAACTGCATTCTGAAGAGAAAGCTTCACACTAAACAGCTATTGGTCAATGGTGGTTGGTGCATGCGCACATGTTCTGCTGCAGCTTCAGTCTCGTTATTTAATAGCCACACCTCGTGTGTGTGTGTGTGTGTGTGTGTGTGTGTGTGTGTTTGTGTGCGTGCGTGCGTGTGTGTATTATATATATTATTAATATTATATATATTAACCTATATTTTATTATATATAGTTTGACAGAGCATGAACTACCCATTGTGAACTATCCTTCAACTTATCATTGTGTGCAAAGCACTGTGGCCCAAGCTTTTTTTCATGTTGGGGAACATGGAAATTAGTTGGGACTAAATTAGGGGTGTAGGGTAGGTGGTTGAAAATATCCCATCCAAAACTATCCAAGTTTGTGCTGCAGAATGAGGCTGTTATTGTGTTGTATCAAAAGAATGCCAGAAGTCTACATTCCTTGCCCTTTGTTCTGAATCGCTGTCCTCAATTTCTTTAAAATTTCAGTATGTAATACAGCATTAATCGTTGTGTCCCATTCTATTTACGCTACAAAAAGGACCTTTTCTTATTCCAAAAAACTGTTGCCATTAGTTGTTTTGTTGAAATGTTTGGTGGCCTTTGATGGGCTTACGTAGCAATGCAGTATGACTCCTCTCCTTTGATTGTTTTTTTTGTTCCATTTCCCCCCACTTTCACATAGGGAATTACGTTTCATTGCCTTTCACTATGTGATCAAGAAGTTCATCACCTTCTTCATCATACCTACCAACTAAGGAAGGCAGTTTATACCTTAAATATATAAATTTAAAAATATAAATGTATACCTTAATTATATTTTAAGTTTAATATATTATTATTGAACAGTACACAACAAATCAAAAGTGTGAATCAACTCTTGTTCGCAAATGATGGTAAATACAGGTTTTAAAAAAAATAACATAAATATTCTATCATTTTTAATAGTTTTTAACTTTGTTATTAAAAGACAACTTTTAATAAATAATATATAAAAATGTTAATATTAAATGTTTAAAAATATTAATTTAAAGTTAAATATGGAAAAATGATTCATGTAAATAGAAAGTAATAATTTTTTTAATGTTATTTTTTAACATTAAATTGCAAATTGCCTGCCTTTTCTTCAAGGCTAGGTTAGATTATATTAGGTTAAAACTGTTTGAACTTGCATATTATAATTCTTATATATTGGTTTAATTGTGTTGTTAGAGTAATATGTGAAAGACTAGAATTAAATGTGGTAAAGTTTTCTATTATATATTGTTCGAATTATGTTTTTTGTAGGCGTAACACACGTAGGACTAGAGACTTATGGTGGCAAGGTGTTCCGCCTTGTGTACGAGGAAAAGTGTGGCGTTTAACAATAACAGACCAACTAAACCTAACAGATTCTTTATATGACATATGTGTTACAAGGTGGGTGTGCTTGTTGAAAATACTGAATCGTAAAAATATATTGAGTTTATAAAAATAAATTTAGCTTATATAAATAAATAAATAAATAGCCCAAAATTATTATATCTAAACAAAGCTAAGAGGTCGATATTTTCTCAAAAATGTTTGTTCAGTAGTTCTCAACAAGTTATGTTAAAAATATAGTAAGCACAATTTCTCAACATTTACTTCACTGAATTCAGTCATATTTTTTAAAAGCATTGTGCCAAATTTTCCCTTAAGCTTCGCAATTTTGAATTTTGTAGTTTTATTATAGGGTAGGTTTTTAGCTGGCTGAGATTTTTATACTCCTGTTTCATTTTGACTGTGATACCTTGTTTTATTTAGAGCACAGGATAAATTGAAGAGCTCAGAACCTTGTGATGATATTGATGAAAATGAAACAGACAACAAAGAGGCCAGTATGCAGCTCATCCAGTTAGACATAAGTAGGACATTCCCACATCTTTGTATATTTCAAAAGGTAAGGTATTTTATATATATATATATATATATATATATATATATATATATATATGTGTGTGTGTGTGTGTGTGTGTGTGTGTGCACACACACACACACACACACACACACAACATATACACGTGCAAACACACAAACACATACACCCATGTGCACATGCTGTGCACGGACCTTTACACACACACGCACACAAAACACATACACATGCAAACATACAAACACATACACCCATGTGCACATGCACGCTGCGTGGACACACACACTCTCTCTCACACACACACACACACACACACCTGCATGCACACACACACACACACACACACACACACACACACACACACACACACACACACACACACACACACACACACACACACACACACACACACACACACACACACACACACACACACACACACACACACACACACACACACACACACACACACACACACACACACACACACACACACACACACACACACACACACACACACACACACACACACACACACACACACACACACCCACATACACACACACACACACACACACACACACACACACACACACACACACACACACACACACACACACACACACACACACACTCTTTATGAGGTGTGTCCAAAAAGTAAGTATTCTCCCACTACATTTATATTTGTAAGTACATATGTATTTGATTAAAGTGTCTTGCTAATATACTTAAACGAGTAGTTGAAAATGCAGCAAAATGATCAAAAGAGAATGCAGAGACATGCAGTAAATTGAAACATATATTTTAAAAAATGTTATTGATAAAATCACTTTTTAAAATTCAGCTTTAAAAGTTACCACCCATATTTGTATGGTGGTTTAAGGTGAGTATGGAACAGAATTAATTCGATAGGCATCAACACTGTGAAACTAAGGATATCGATTTAACTAGATTTACCACGTATATACAAACATTAGACAAGTACAGTTTCCCATTCAAGCCTATAATAACTGTTTTACTTAGTAGTGATTGTGGGCAAATTACATAAATAATTACATAGATTAATACATTGTAAGTTAGGAAAAGTAATATTACTATCAGAGTCTTCGCTGCGGAACCATTTCATTTATTTCTCGGGTGTCCTTGATGTTTGAATAAAGAAGAAGTTATTAGTTGTAAATTTTTATTAAGGAAAAAAGTTAAATTTGTTTTTTGCTAAATGTTTTCCATTACATTAAGGGTTTTTCTGTTTGGGGTTTTATAATCCAAAGGAGTATTCAATAATTCTGCCCTGATTTCCCCATAAAAAATAAAATACTTTATTTTCTTGTTTAATTATTTATATTCTTTTGTCTTGTTGCTGATTTAGGGTGGGCCTTTTTATGATATGTTGCATCGCCTTTTAGCTGCTTACGTTTGCTATCGACCCGACGTCGGCTATGTCCAAGGCATGTCTTTCATTGCAGCCGTTCTCATACTTAACATGGAAGCTGCTGATGCTTTTGTTTGTTTCGCTAACTTACTCAATCGACCCTGTCATATGGCTTTCTTCAGACTCAATGAACCGATTGTAAGTAGAATAAGACAAGTGTTATTTGTTTATAATGTGACAAATTTTGTTTTTTAGGCAAAATTTAATTGAAAGTCATTAACCCGATCTTTATTAGACTATTTCTGTTCTAGTTAAACAAGAGTTTGAACATGGTGAAAATTCTTATTTTAAATCCGGTTTTTTAAAATTACAAATATCTTAAAATTTCTGTCACCTTCTAAATGAAAAAGCTGCAATTATTTATTTATTGGTAGTAGGGCCTATACATGAGAAGATTCCTACATCATGTACCCAATTACAGTACAGGTGTATGACAACATAAAGTCAATTTGTTTAAGGTAAATTCTGGACTGGAGCTTGTATAAAAATAATTTTTTCATAATCATGGAAAAAATCATTAACTTAAAAGTAATTTTTGCATGCATTTTGCTAATTCGTTATTCCATAAAAAAATATAGTTTTCAAAATATCGTTTTTAGAATCATGTTTGTTTAGTTTTGTTTTATTGTAATGGTTTTTTTTTAAACTTAAAACAACTGTTAAAAAATTTAGTTTTCAAGTTTTGTTAACCTCACTAACGTTGGTTTTCAAACCAATGTTAACCTCACTAACGATTCTTCCCTAGCAACATTGAGCCTCAGCCTTATTCATCACTCTTATACCATCCATTTCTCCAGATCGATCTGCTCCTTGTATTATTTTACATTTTAACGAGTTTTAGGAATAGTATTTATAGCTGTTATTTTATATTGTTTTAAATTAGTGTTATTTTCATTCTGTGATATACCTAAATTTTATTTTATTAATATCGTGCCTCGGCGATGATAACCTTAACGGTTTTTCGCCAGAAAAAAAAATTATTTTACATTTATTGTTTCATTACATTAATCTCCATTTGTTATCTGCATATATTTAAGTAAATTTTTATATCCATTTTTTGAAGTCCATATATTTTAATGGTCTATTTAATTGTGCCTTGTTATATTTATCTGATGTGTTTTAACCTAACAAAATGCTTTTTGCAACACTTAAATGTAGAAATGAACTGCACATGGAATTTTTTTCATGCATTTAAAATGGCTAATCCAGATCTGTACACAAAGAGTATAACAGAAAACCGACGATAAGTGGAAGAAATTTAAACAGTTCTTAAAAGACAGCGAAAATTTTGAAGAGGCTTTAGATTTCAAGAAACATCTTGGGTTTCAGAAGTAGTTCGATATTGATACAGCTGTGGAAACCAACACAGAAGCAAGCAATATTCCTGTTATCGTTGACCTATGAGAATGGGTCAGCCTCTTGGGATCGTTTGGAATGAAATTAATAAATATTCTAAAGATTTTTTATTAAATTTAAATTATTATAAGATGCTTACCATTATTATAAGACAACATTATAATTACGTTGTTAAACCTGAGGCAACTTATACTAGTGAAACACTCTCAAGTTGAAGATTAAATCAACAACTGATAAACTGCAGAAAGCAGATAGAAGGATCATCAGAACAATCATTAACAAGAAACATCAAGTGAATGGCCAGTGGAGATTATTACCAAATGTAGTCATATATCGAGCAAGTGAGTCAATAATAGACACGATGTGGAAAAGGAGAATTGCTTTTTTCTGCCATATAGCACGCCTTCCAGAAACCCAACTGGTGAAACAGCTATTTAGCAATTTCTGGAAGATTAAAATGCAGAATAATTGGTTCAAAGAGATCCAGAGTGATTTAGAAGAGTTAAATTTAACGGTGCCTCAAATTGAAGGTAGAGCAGAGAAGAGGATTCTAAGGAATAAATATCTGCGATTCAAGGTAACAATATTTGGTTCAAGCACGGAATATGGTTCAACTTTAAGCCACACCCTAAAAAAAGAATTAGCCAAAGAAAATATAAATGTCTCTTTCAGAACAAGTAATAAGTTGTCAACATTATTAAAGAAGCCAGTTGCAAATAAAAGTGGAGATAACTTTGAAAAAACTGGCATATACAAAATGAAATGTAATGATTGCCTAAGCTTCTATATCGGTCAGACATCTCGCTCTTTTAAGAAAAGATTTAAAGAGCACATCCAAAAGTGCATTATCAACAAACTCGGCTTTCGCAGAACATCTTATGGACAAAAACCATAAATTTTAAGACATCCATACCAACACAGAAATATTACATTTATGTCATAAAAGTAGTTATATGGATGTGATTGAAGAGTTTGAGATTTACAAGAGCAAAAAATCAGACCCCAGAACATCCTCAATGAAAAACTTTCATTAAAATCAAACTTAATATATGACATGGCTCTAAGGATAAGTGATTTGAGTAACAAAAACCAACAGACGCACCGTAACTGATAACAACGATGGGCGCGCTACTAATGATGGAGACTCCGCAGTCCGGAATGTAACGACATATGAGTCGCGTGTGTAGCTTGGCCAAGCCGAATTGCATGATGAATGTTTTAAATGTGTAATTGTGCTTAGTGTTTGTGATGTATGTTTTTAATGTTTTGTTTGACTTTGTGACAACCTCGACAGAGGGATTTAACATTTTGTATGGCCTGAAGATGAAACTATAAAGTTTCGAAACCGCGGTAGCCTTTATGAGGTGAGTTGATAGACCACTGACGGGAAGAATAGTTATATAATCCTAATCATTTGAATATGTGGTCCGGTGGCTATGTTACAATAATAACAATATTTGAACGAAAGACCTATACCATAACTGATGAACAAAGGGCAGCCAGGTCGGACAGGATGAACAAATTTTGGGAACGGAAGTAAAGACGAAATGATAGTCTCTCAATAGTGATGTTCGACTTGGAGGTGTATTGACTTGTTGAAGTGCTCCAATGAAGGCGTAAACTAAGGAAAAAAAGATGCTTATCAGTAAAAATGTCAAATACTTCTAAAAGTATTAATTTAATTTAATTTTAGGAGAGTAACCAAATAATAATAATAGTAATAAGTATTAAAAAAATTTAATGTAGAAAACGTATAAACTAAATAAAAAAAAACAAATAAAATTTAAATTTTCATAATTTTTTGGTTTTACTAACACAAAAATGACTATAAATATAAAAATGCATTAAAATACAAATAGTACACACCTTCAGTATTGTTTTATAGGATTTTTTTAAAAAAACATGTCTAAATTTTTTGAAGTTAAATTTGCAAGCTGTAACTTCAGCAGTAAACATTTTCAGACTAAGTAATATATATATATATATATATATATTTTTTTTTTTTTTTCCGGCGAAAAACTGTTAAGGTTATCTTCGCCATAAAAAAAGTAATATATAAATGGGTATGGGTAGTAGCAGAGCAAATATGTGATGAGTACCTTGAAGTCTTTCTATTGTAAGTTACCCATGGACACATTTACAAAACTGCATTGGATAGAAAAAGAATCATTTAGCGTGACGTGATACAGGGGAGAATATTATGGGCAGCATGATTGTGAGGGGGGGGGGTCAGATAAGGCAGGAATAGCATGATATGTTGTGTGTGTGGGGCCACTAATGACTTCTTTCACAACTGATCTGTTTCCTTTGGAGGAATATAGAAAGGTCCATTATAATATTTTCCCTGGTAGTCCCTTCATCTAAATGTTTTAAGTAAAATTTACAATTTCCTTTTCTTCACCAACTATTAAGACAAAGTCATCGGCAAATGCTGTAGCACTGCAGGTAAGTGTATTTTCTTTATAATTATTCTTTTTGTCATAATCAAGATCTTTACTTTTTTTTCTTTGAAATGTGCCAAGAGGAGACTTGTTTTTTATAACGTTTTTATTAAGTCACTTAGGGTATTGTCCGGGTGGAATTTTGTAATCGATTTTAAAATAACTTCCCGATGAGGTTTGAAATTTTGTATACAGCTCTAAACTCGATGGCAATACAATAATATTGGCTTATTTATAAATAGTGAACGGTGACATGGGCACTATTATTGAAATTGTTTGGCCATTATTTCAGCTTTATCAAATGTACGATAACGACATTCTGTCTGGTTTTCTCACTGTAGGTAGTAATGCTGTCGTCATTCAGTACTAGTCAGGTTGGCCGAGTGGTCTAAGGCACTAGCGTTAAGCTGTGGTTCCTGGTTGGGAGCATGGATTCGAATCCATCACTCCGACTACAGTTTTTAATAGCGTTCCGGCAAGTTTAATAGAAACGTAATTCGTTTTTCGTTTTTGTAGCGAAGCCTATAATTTTTTCAAATCTTATATGTTTTAAAAAGTATTTACAGTTGCATTGACGTCAAGGATTCAGCAGTACACTAATGTTCTAATTTTACCTTTGAAAATTCAAAGTTTACAGTTAATAAAAAAAAATTTACAATAACGACATTCCGTCTGTTTTTTTTGTATTTGAAAAATAATTAACAATGCTAAAAATAAAAAATAATTATATAAATAAAAAAAACTTTTAAAAAAATCACGTTTTTAAAGTGGACTAAAAAGTATAAAATAAATTCTCATAAATCTATCAAGCTATCGAGATTTATAAACCTATACAGATTCATAATCACGCACTGATTGTCTTAAAAATGTGTGGCAGTGAATTTTTATATATATGAAACTACTTGTACAATTAAAAACAAAAAAACGTGGGGTGCTTATAATAGATAATCATAATTATCTAATTTCATGCGCCCCACGTTTTTGTTTTTAATTGTACAAGTATTCTCATATCTATAAAAATTCACTGCCACACATTTTTAAGACAATCAGTGCGTGATTATGAATCTGTATAGGTTTATAAATCTCGATAGCTTGATAGATTTATGAGAATTTATTTTATACTTTTTAGTCCATTTTAAAAACATGATTTTTTAAAAAAGTTTTTTTATTTATATAATTACTTCAAACCAAAACATTCTCAGTTAAGTACACAAAAAATAAGACAGTTAAATAAAAAACAAAATATTCCAGGAGCAATTGAATCTCTTGTTAGCGAGAGTGATTGTTTTAACTGTTTACAGATGCAAGCCTATTATGCAACATATAATGATCTCTTCAAGGAAAACTTGCCAAAATTGTACAGCCATTTTACTAAAACCACTCTAAGTCCTGATCTTTACTTGCTGGACTGGATATATACTATTTTCACCAAAGCTATGAACCTTGATCTTGCCTGCAGAGTGTGGGATTTATTTTTAAGAGATGGTGAACTGTTCCTCTTCAGAACTGCTTTGGGTAAGTATATATGTAAGAGCATACATAGTTAGTTAAGAAAGGTGATGGTTGACTGTTTTGTAACTTCAAACATTTATTTTCAATACTGTGCACTGAAGATCAACATACGAGGGTTGATCAAATATAAACGAGACTGACTTTCTAAAAACTTTTCCGTTGGACATTGAACTCTAAAGGGTGGGGTTTCAGGTAGCCTGGGAGGTTTGGGACGGGCGTAGACGGGCAACATTTCCGTTCGGACCCTTCAGTATAAAACTATACAATGAGTGAGAGTGAAGTGCACATTTCCGTGGAGCAGAGAATTATTATTAAGTTTTTGGCCAAGGAGGGGGTCAATCCGACTGAAATCGTCAATGTGACGAAACATGGGTTCACCATTACACTCCTGAGTCGAAACAGGCAAGTATGGAGTGGCGGAAGAGGGGAGAGAGGGCCTCTGAAGGCCAAATCACGATCGTCGGCCGGAAAGGTAATGGCCACTGTATTTTTCGACAATCAAGGCCACTGTATTTTTCACGTCGATTTCCTCCATCAACGACGCACAATAAATGCACAATATTATTGCGATGATTTAGAGGCCGCAAAACAGTCTTTTCATAGGAAAAGGAAATCTAAACCGGCGAGAAACGTCATTCTTCTTCACGATAATGCCCGACCACATTCGGCTGAACGCTACGAGGCTTAAACTCGATCAAATTGGCTGGGAACCAATGGAACATCCCCATACAGTCCAGACTTATCACCCCTGCGACTATCACCTGTTTGGACCACTCAAAGAGGCGCTTGGAGGCCAGCGTTTGAAGACGATTCTGCGGTGGAGACCTTCGTGCTCCAATGGCTCAATGAGCGCCCGAGAACTTTTTACGAAGATGGAATTAAAAACTTCCAATCCGGTGGGAAAAATGTGTTACTCGTCAGGGAGACTATATAGAAAAATAAGTTGTATCAAGAATAATTTGTAAGTAAGCAATAATTTTTTTAAAAAATCAGTCTCGTTTATATTTGATCAACCCTCGTATAATTAATTTTCTATATCACTCGCTATAACTTGTGGAAATGATAAATGTAATTATGTGAAAGCAATTATGAGCTCATCATTGATTCTGATATTGAGACGCTTCAATTGTGTTCACTCACCATAAAGTCGAGAGCAGGAGAATAAAATTTCAATGTTGTACTGCTGAGGCTTTTTGCTGAAAAGAAAACATTGAACCATTATTACTGTGCCCAAAGTTTTTTCAGAGACTTTTAAATGGTAAGTAATTAATTTTTTTTTATCTAAACGATTAAATTGTTTTGGATATTGTGTGTTCTTTGAATTTCTGTAACAAGGCTGATGTAAGCAAGACTGCACAATAAACATAGTCTTTTTGTTTATAAAGAAAACACCTGTAACATTGTACTGTACTATTCCCAAAGAGCTCTTATTTATAATATGATCTTTGCGCTTATTTAAAATTTTTTTTTTTTTAACATGTTGCAGATAATTATCTTACAAGCATGTTTGGAAAGAAGATTTAGTTAATTTATATGAAATGTAGGTTTTACCTAGCTAGTTTGCTGTGTAGTACCCATTTTTAAGTAGCCAAATTCCTTACAATGGGTAATTTGTTGTAGACATTTTAACGCTTATAACATAATTTATTAATGTTAATAAATACATCGGTAGTTGAAGGTGTGTAAAGGGCATTTGCATTATGTTGTAGACAGAATGTATCAACAATTTATTAAGCCTTTATTCAAACGTATTTTAAAATAGTTTAAACTTTTTTAGCATTTCATAATTTAGCTACAAATTTGTTTCGCCATATTAGACATAGAGATCGGTAAACTCATAAAAGAAAATATAAAGTGCGTTTCGCTGTCAGTGTTTCTTAAAACATTTATTCCTCAGGTAGATTTTTGGCATTTCGTTCAAAGGTGTTTCATGATTTTTTGAAAACTTTTGGTGTATTGGTTCACAATGTTGGTCAGTTGTGATGTTTTTGTATGATGTTTTTTTTATGTAATAGTTTGAAATTCAACAAGTTTTTCCTTTAAAAAAAACAATAGCAGACGTAGGCAGTATGTGTAATATACATATTCTCTGATTGTTTTGTTCTGATTGTTAATTTCCTAGTCATTATGTTTTAATGTTTTAACTCAAGTTGGTACAGAAGATTTATTACAATTTTAAAATTTAGTTGTTTCAATAAGTACTTCGGATTTTCAGAAATAACGCTCATAAAATTTTTTATGATTTGTAAGTTATGGATGATGAAAACTTAGATATGTTTTTAATTGCTATTCTTGTCATCTGTGGTTAAGATAAGACGTATTGCGAGAAAAAATATTTATAGGCTATGTCTGGAAGTAGGCTAGTTGTGTGCAGCAGAAATACATCCGGAATCAATACTTTTTACTTCGGCGTTCATCTGCAGTATTTGATTTGACTTTTACACTTTTTAAAACTAAACTCTCTTGTTCAGGTATTCTACATTTGTGCCAAGACTCACTTCTTAAAATGGATTTTGTTCATGGATCACAATTCTTAACCCGACTTCCTGATGACTTATCTACAGATCAGCTTTTCAAATCAATTTCTGCCGTCCGAATGTCTGTTGGTAAACATAGTTTCGAGGATATTTTGTCATTCCACATCCAAGCAGTGACAAATTCATCTTCATAATAAAAATAAAAACGTAAAATATAAAATATGTTCCTTTAAAGTGTATTTAGATTTGAGAAAGCGCATATTTAAAACTAAAACAAGTTTTACAACTAACTTTAATTCTGCTAGGACATGGTATTTATTTTCAGTACATATTGCTGTCATTGTTTTTGAATTATTTTTTTTAACATTTTCCTTTGCTGAAACTTTTGGAAAACCAATTTTAAAAACAATTATATACTTTAACTTTAGTACTGTACATACATTGTTTTTAAAAATTATGATTCTCTGAAACAAATCAGCGAAGAAATATGCCTAACATATTGTCTCAGCATATGTAAGGATTGGCAACAGTATGTAAAAACTTAAAATGATGCTAAAGAAATTGAATTTGATTTTAAAATTAGAATTTATTTAGTAAGCTCAAGCTCTGATTAAAAGAGTATTCAGTTAATTGTTTATTTTTAAAGTATATTGGAAATGAAATTGCTTTGAATTTGTGCAAGTTATTTTGTATATTCATTATTTTATTATCTTTTATTTCAATGTGATTGCACCGAGGTAGATTGAGAGCATAAATATCTTTATTATCAAAATAGCTTTATTATTTTATCTTGAATTAGTTTTAATATAGCCTACTACTAATATTGTTATTAAATACGTAAAATTGTGCTCGTTCATTTATTTGTCCAAATTATAAAAAGAACTTTAATATAGCCTATTTTGGATCAAGAACATAAATTTGTTATCTATTTATTTGTATGAATTTCAATAATGGGTTCAAGTATATTATTTTGCATTAACAGCAAAACATTTGTAGTTACCTGTTTATTTGTATAAACTATTTTATTGGCTTATAATTATTCATTGATGAAATATTTTAATAGTTTCTCAATATTTAGAAGTGTGATATGGGTTAGCATAGACTGTATGTCTTTAAAGTTGTTTGAATAAGTGTTATCTGTGTGTTAACGCAACCAAACCATGGATGGTAATAAGGATGAGTGATAACAGAAAGAGAGTAAACTATTGTAATTTGTAAAAGGAAAATTTGGAACTGTAGGTGATTTTTTTAGATGTGAATTTTTTGTGATACATAAAAATAAACTGCAGTTAAAATTTTGTAACTGAAGAATGGAATAGATAGTGTCAAATTAGTTGTAATTATAAAATAAATTGGGTAACACTTTTTTAAAATATATATTTTCTAAACATAGATAATGTTGAAGTAAACATTTCTTAGTTTACGTTTATTTTTATTTAAAAATTTTGTTTTGGGAAAAAAGACTCAAATTCAAATCACTGTCTCTGAGCTCATAGCTTTCCAAAGATGGGTTATACAGCCCGTGTTAGAAAAGTCCTATTTCCCCTATCCAATTGTAAGAACATGTTAAAACTTGATAAGGAAGAGTAGGGGGGAGAGAGAGAGAGATGAATATTTTTAGCAGTGATAATAAGGGCGACTTTTATAATACGAGGGTTGATCAAATATAAACGAGACTGATTTTTTAAAAAAATTATTGCTTACTTACAAATTATTCTTGATACAACTTATTTTTCTACATAGTCTCCCGTACGAGTAACACATTTTTCCCACCGGATTGGAAGTTTTTAATTCCATCTTCGTAAAAAGTTCTCGGGCGTTCATTGAGCCATTGGAGCACGAAGGTCTCCACCGCAGAATCGTCTTCGAAACGCTGGCCTCCAAGCGCCTCTTTGAGTGGCCCAAACAGGTGATAGTCGCAGGGTGATAAGTCTGGACTGTATGGGGGATGTTCCATTGGTTCCCAGCCAATTTGATCGAGTTTAAGCCTCGTAGCGTTCGCCGAATGTGGTCGGGCATTATTGTGAAGAAGAATGACGTTTCTCGCCGGTTTAGATTTCCTTTTCCTACGAAAAGACTGTTTTGCGGCCTCTAAAACATCGCAATAATATTGTGCGTCGTTGATGGAGGAAATCGACGTGAAAGGCGCCTTGATTGTCGAAAAATACAGTGGCCATTACCTTCCCGGCCGACGATCGTGATTTGGCCTTCAGGTTTTCTACTGCTTCCCGTCCTTCAGCGAATTCCTTGTGCCAAGCAAAAACGTGAGCTCTTGACAGGGTCCTGTCCCCGTATTGAGCCGTCAATCTACGAAAGATTTCAGTCGGATTGACCCCCTCCTTGGCCAAAAACTTAATAATAATTCTCTGCTCCATGGAAACGTGCACTTCACTCTCACTCATTGTATAGTTTTATACTGAAGGGTCCGAACGGAAATGTTGCCCGTTACGCCCGTCCCAAACCTCCCAGGCTACCTGAAACCCCACCCTTTAGAGTTCAATGTCCAACGGAATAGTTTTTAGAAAGTCAGTCTCGTTTATATTTGATCAACCCTCGTAGTTTAAAATTTTGCCTGACTCGTAAGGTTAGTTTTCCGTTATACAAAAATTTTTCAAATATAAACCCTCGAGTTACAAATTAAAGGGTGTTGTTTAACAATAATAATATTTTTCCCCAGCACATAAAGAAATAAGAAAAAAATACTTAAAAAATAAATTATAAAAATAAAGAAAAAAAATTAAATTTATAAAAATAAAACACATAGTTTTTGCTATGGACATAAACATTTTAGGAAAATATTTCCTTTCTTGTGGGCAGGGACCTGGATAGAATACTCCAACAATAGAAAAAATATAATTTAATTTAATGGTAGCTGCCAATAGTTTAATGACTTTGCAGTCCTAGTAAGGAGTGTAATAGGAATTCTTAGAAATCTGAAAAAACCAAATATACGTTATTTAGGGCAGGTAACCCCAGTTGTATTTTTTTTTTTATTTTTTAATCATTGCCATTCTTCAAGAGAATTCTGTTGTAATCCTTTATGTAGTCCCAATTGTGATTGTTTTAAACACTTAACCCTCAGCGATAGTGGTTTAAGTGATTGATGATTTGAAATAATGTCTATATTTTAAAAACATAGTGTATAAGAAATAATATGCTTATTTTATTGTAGTTTTACTTATTTTATAAATTAAGGTAAATTAATGTTATTATTTTATATCTGGGTGTACTCTTATAATTACGTAGATAATTTATGTACTGTTATGTATTTCATTGTGTTAATAACTCCAACTGATTAGAGATTAAGCCTATCTGAATGATCGATCTGTCCAAATTTCATTTGATAATAATACTGCGTTCTTGATTACGTTTGTACATAAGTATTCGCAAACATTCTAATACTACGATTTTGAAACCAGTCTTCATATTGCCTGAATAACTATTCGGGTTTTATTTATTGCTTGACTGGGTTTTTTGTGGGTAAGCTCGATAACCGGGAGTCCTACACTTGTTTCCCTTGTATCAAAAGTCAGGGATCTATATGATTGAAATCATGTAATTCCTGCATGTTAAAATATATTTTAGTCTATTATGATATGGAGAATATACAACTTTATGTTGAATAAATGTTGTCGGAGTAATGCGAGCCTATTTATTATAAGAAGTGTGCTCAGCTTAAGGGGATGCCAGGGAGGGTTAGTTAAAAGATAGATAAACTAGATATGTAAAAAAGAAGTTTGACTTAAAATTTGGTTTTTATAATCTAGGAACAGAAGGAAAACCAAATTCTAAGAATCTACTGTTTTGTTCTTAACAGTATTTTAAAAATTTCGTTAAAATTAAAAAAAAAATTAATTAAATTTTCTAAAATTAAATTGCCATAGGTGTAACTATTAATGTATAGTAATTATTTATACTAGACATAAATAATTGCTTATTTTTTCAATTGATTTTCAACACAGTTTGAAAATAAGTAATTTTTTGTGGCATATTTATGCTTTCAACATAGTTATTTATATCAATTTTTAATTTACAAAAAATGTACAACTAATTTGTGAAATAAATTATGTTTAGATATAGGTTTTTTCCTAAATATTTTGAATTATTAGCCTACAATATTGTTAATAGCCTTGAAAAAATTGTATATGGAAACATTTAAAAAAATTTATTTATTTAAAAAATTACTTAAAAAATTATACAATATAATATAAAATATGAAGGCCCTACAGGAGGCATAAATGTCTGTACATAGGTTGGTCCTTAAAATTAATTCCTTAAGTATATGTAAATACTTTTACAAATTGTATCTCTCTATCATTACCCACTATTATTATAAAATTTAAATTTAACGGATATTTAACACAAAACATTTTTATATTATGAAATTAATTAACAAAAAAAAAATCACTCATAAAAGATTTGTACTTGGATCACATTATTTTTTTAAAATTTAATTAATGTGATCTAAGAACAAGTCTTTTATAAGTGATTTTTTTTTTGATAAGCTTAATGGTTTTTTGCCGGAAAAAAATAATTTAAAAAAATTGTCATTTAATTTTTTTTTAGAGTTTTAGATCTACGTTCTGAAGTTTTTATAGCATTTGGAAGAACATTATAATATTTCTTGGCATAATATGTATAACAACTTTGACCAAATGTTAAGGATTGTTTCGGTAATCTGACATTTTTGTAGCGAGTATTGCGAGGATTCTGCACAAATTATTCTTTTAAGTTACTGTATTGGTACACTACAGATTTTAAGGCAAATACTTGTCTAATATTGAATGGTCTATCGGGATCCTGCTCTTGAATGTCAATAATTTTTAAAATTTGCTTTTGAAGTCTGGCTAGTGCATCCAGTGATGCATAATAGATACCTTTCCATCCAATTTAACCATGCTCTGCAATGCTATGAAAAAGGCCATAGTAAATCTGCAATAACTGATTTTTTGACAATATGTTCTTGGGTCTATAAAAAACACTAAGTATTTAGTTTTAATGACAGTCTTGTTTACGTGAACATTCCACTTAATATTTGATATTTGAATCATAGACTATTCCAAGATACTTACAGTTATCAACTCTTTGGAGACGTTGACCATTTATAGAAATACTAATCATCTTCTGGGATTGAACCTCTATAATTACCAAAGGTGATATATATCACCTTTTTTAATTATAGAGATATATCGTAAATTTTATATATATATGTATGTATGTATATATATATATATATATATATATATATATACATACTAGGGTTGTCGTAAAATAAGGTTCCCAATAATTTTTCACAATGAAAAACATGTTTATTTGCATTGAATAATACATTTTTGGAAAGCTTACAGTTTTTTTCTATTTTTGACATGATTGCCGTTGAGATCGATATATTTTTGCATACGGTGAATCATCTTTTGTATGTCTGAGTCGAAAAACTCTCCTGTTGCGCCGCGAAGGTAGCTTAAAGTTTTTCTTTCAGCTCCTCTCCAGTACTGAAATGCGTTCCAGCTACGTGTTTCTTCAAATTAGGGAAGAGATGGTAGTCACTTGGGGCTAAGTCCGGCTGTAGGGTGGATGTATGACAATATCCCATCCAAATTGGTTGATAAGATCCGTTGTTACACGAGTGGTGTGTGGACGAACGTTGTCTTGATGGAAACAAACTCCCTTCGTGAGAATGCCTCTCCTCTTGTTTTTAATCGTGCGGCGAAGGTTCCTTAACGTCTCACAGTAATGACCTGCTCAGCATTGATTGTTGAGCTGGTATCCATGAATTCACACAACAATAACCCCATCCTGTCCTAAAACATGCCCGCCATGACTTTGCTGGCAACAGTGTTTGTTTGAACTTCCGTGGCTTTGGCGATTCTGGATGTTTCCACTGATGTGATTATTCGTTTCCGGTGTCGTATAGTGTACCCAGGTCTCATCCCCAGTGACAATGGAGTCCAAGAATTTCTCACCATCGGTTTTGTAGGCCTGAAGAAATTCGCAGCCCGCATCAATCAGTTTCCGTTTGTGATCTACTTAGGACCCATTTTGCACAAACCACTTGCTATACCCTAAATGGTCTGTCAAGATTTATCAATGCAGGTCTTGTCGACGTCAGAGATCATCTCGGAGGGTTCCCGAACAGTCACCCTTCGATCGTTCAGCATTGCTTCTTCCACTTTCGCAATCGTTCAAAACAGATAGCAGTCCGGAACGCTGTCATGAACGTCCGTCTTTGAATTCTCTCCACCATTTGTGCACGTGTTTTATGATCATACATTTTTCTCTGTAGACTTCACAGTTGGATATGAATGTCCACTGGCACAGTGTTTTTTGCACACAAAAAGCGAATCACATAGCGTAATTCGCACCTGGCGGGAGGCAGAAGAGGCAGTTCCATTATTAACGGCTACCAAGCCAAAACTGAGCGTCGCAGACCGCTCGCGGACTGGGGATTGGGAGTGGAGGAACCAAGCTGCAAGCCAGGGTCACCGGATCCTGTGTAACAACGTTCGCAGCGACTATAGTGCCTTGGGAACCTTACTTTACGGACAACCCTCATATATATGTTTTGTTGACACTAAGTATTAATTTGTTCAAATATAGCCATGAGTAAACATAATCAAGCTTCGAAAAGCTTATTTAACAAAAAACATTTTTTTTATTAATACCCATGTGTTTAGGGAGTTAATCCCATAACTCTGGTTTAGGGAGTTAAATGCATTAAAAAGCCAGTTAATGTTAATATTTGGTATCAATATTATATCAGGAGTTCAAAGAACAGTAACCTCGCATTATATTCTTAATTAATTGCCTGGACTTGCTCCATGTCAGTATTCACAGCCTTTTCTATCAATTTAACCAATAACCATAATGTTTAGGAAATATGTTACTAAACCAACGTTAATGGAAATTTTATGCTCTTTCTCCGTGAAGTGGTCAACATTATGATGGGTCTTACTGTTCAGCCATTATAGGAAATAACAGCAGGTACACTTGTTATTGTAAAATCATTAAGCCATCTTGAAACGGAAGTGAACTGGGGAAATGTTACACATACTTAGTTTGGCTTTTATACAAGTTATCTACATGACAAATTACAAAACAATCTGTATGTGTGACCAAAACTGCATACACTTATGAGGTTGCCATCTTGAAACGGAAGTGATTTGGGAAAAATCTTACACATACATATTTTAAGTTTTATAAAGGTATTTTTGTACCAAATTTCAAAACAGTTGATCAATGCGTTTGGCTGAAACTCACTCGTCATCGTCAACCTGTTGTTGAGTGTGAATGGCATGTTACAGAGGAGTACATATGAAAACCAAAACATTTCCACACAGGAGTAAAAAATTTGTTTTACTAAAAATTTTACAACTTATTTGTTTTAATTCAAAACAATATAAAAACATAATTTAAGCACAAAAAAAGTTTTTTTACATTTCGAACTTTCTTACCGTGTGAAATTCGTGGAAACCAGGATGTATACATAGAGCTACATCACATGTGGAACACTCATTGCTTGTTTCCTTTTGTTTTTTTTCTAATGTGACATTATGTGACACTGCCTTAGAAACTTCCTTGTTACGTGGGTAATTTGCAGGGAGGGGCTTCACAAAATTGTGCCTTTGAAGGTATAGCACGTCTTAACCCTTTGCAACTGCTATTTAAAGTCTGCTAGGAAAAGATGGCTGCTTTTTTTAAAGGGACATGTAGCTATATCAGAAAATATGCTCTCCCTTCAGGAAAAAAACCATAAACTTTTTTTATGGACCTATAATCCTTTTATTTTTGTTTGATTCATAATAGATTTATGCAAGTGGTAAATATTGAACCTCCACATTTCGCTACTGGTGGTATTCCAAAAAACACCCCACACGGGGCAATGGAAGGTCACATTGTTCACACTAGTATGTTGTCTGTTTACCCCTTCCAGATGGGGTTTTTATCTTTTTTTCTGTACACATAGTACACACTTTTGCACAACCTAATATTTTTTCTAGTATGTGAAACATTTTAGGGGATGCTGTACCTGTGGGTAAACTTCTCTTCCCGCCTGTACGCTTACAAGATGAAAATGTTGCTATCACTGATTGTTGCTACCCTCCACTGTTGGATCACCTTCACTGGAGATGGTATCATCTTCTTCTTCCAATGAGAATACTGAAATATCACTATCAGTGCTTTCTTCTAAAATTTCTGCATCCCTTACTTTTTTACTCGAAATGCGCGATGTACTTGCCATTGTTTCAACTCAACTGAGGCCTCAATAGGTTACTAACTTTTGAACGTGATGTTCTGTGTGTCATAAATTATTTTTTTTGTGTGTGATTCATATTTATACACGTGCAGGCATGAATGCTAAACAGTTCGATCATGTCAGAAAATAAATATCTTCTTTTTCCTTGTTACTACGCAATAAATTTACGGAGGCTGCAACATGAGCGTTTTAGAGCATTTAGGCAGGCAGGGGACATTTACATTTCGAGCGCTTTGGAGCGTTAGGACCGGCAAAGGGTTAATCACAAATAACACAAGACACCATGTTTGTCTTATCACTAGCAACAAATGACTGTAATATTACATGTTGTTTGTAAATATAGAATGTATTCCATACATTGTTATCCACCAAATGAAAAAAGAGTATAGGAGTACTGTAATATACCACTATGTAGGTTTCCTGGTCGAATCATTGAATTATATCATATCAGTTCGATAAGCCCTTATTCAACTATTTCCTTGTTTTCATTGTAATTTGTGACACTATATATATATATATATATATATATATATATATATATATATATATATGTATATATGATCAAGTATTTACAATAATGATTTCATGAGCATCTCCAGTAAAGTGCATTGTTATTGGCCTATGGTCACACCACCTTACAATTATTATTTTCTTGTTGTGACGAATCACTATATCTTTCTTTTTTGTTTTTTTAGGAAGGGACATTTCTGCTTATAGTTTTTAGGGTTCCACATGCATGTGTGTCACTGTCATATTGCCAGGCAAACAAACAGGACTTAAATACCATTTGTCAAAAAAAAAACAAAACAAAACAAAAATGGTTTTTATTCAGATATAGTCTTATAAGAGTCCTTAAGCACTTGAGTAAAAACTCTGTCATTGCTTTGTTTCGAAATCAATATTTGCCCCTTTTCCCATATATGTATACAACAAAATTTAGGTCCATCCCTGTAAAGCAGTCACACAAGACAAAGGTTTTGGTACCAAAATGCTTTCTTTTATTGGAAAATACTGTTTGAAACACAATCTATCCTTCCACAATAACAGACTTTCGTCAATTACTAAATTTTGAAAGGGGTTTCAGTCTAGTGTAATTGTCACGCCCCGAATGTTTGCATTAATTAAGGAAGTTCCAGTATATGGGTTGATACATAGTTAAAAAATGTAAGTTTTCGAATCCCCCCCACCACCGTTGAATAAAGCGTTAAATATTTTGACAATCCTATTTTTCCTATTGCTCTTGTACCGACAAGAAAACTTACGGACACCTATAAGTTAACTCAATATGCCTGTTATCACTAAAATAAAATACTCTCATCACTGCTTATTGGTAATAAAGTGCACCAAGTTTTTGTAGGCTATGTGATAAAGGTGGAAAACAAGTAATGTTTATTTTTCACCACAGATGTCACTGCTATCATTACCAGCAGCTGATGTGTCACAATAAGTAAACTCTTAGGCAGCAGATTTAGTTCAGTATATTCCTTTTAGATGTCAGCGTATTGACAAAATTAAATAAGTTTGGAGGAATGTAGAAAAGGGTAAATGCTGTGCTTACTCATTTGGGAACATACGGAAATTGCCGTGCATACTTTTTGGGTATCATTACGTTTAATCACGAACAGGTTAAATTAGAGTTTGCCACCTTGTAACATACGTGAATGGGAAGAAATCTTACACATACGTTGTTTGGACTTATTATACCTTTGTTCCGAATTTCAAAACAGCCGGTAAATGCGTTTGGCCAAAACTAAGTAACAAACACAAACCAAATGCCGAACAGTCGAGTTGAAACAGAGACCCCGTTTCACTCACTTAACAATATACTTCAAGGCTTACTTTGAAAAGAAATCTGTTTTTAATATATGAGCACTAATTAATATCATTGTAATTAAATCATATTAATTATGTTTAATGAATAATTTCCTGAGTTAAGCCTTTTTATCTATTAGCTGTTCCAGATATTAACATTATAAATATTAGGCTAAATAAATTTTCATCCGGCTTTGCTGGAATGAATCCATTACATTATGGTACATTGGGTTTACAAATTAATGTATACGAGTGTTAGTTTTTAACATGTTGAGTCCAAAATAAACCCGTTCATTTATCAGTTCTTTATTCTGTCCATATTTTAAATAAATAGTCGTATTCGTATATTTATAGGTACGTTACATTGGAACAGGTGTCTTTAAAACAGTTTCAGATATTTTTTGTAGTTTTACATTTTACTAATTATGAACATCAATTACAAGTTCAGGTAATCTGTCTCCATTTTTTAATAACAATAAGCAATAGGCTCTTGTATATTTTATATAGCGTATATTTACATTTTGATAGTATATTGATTTATTTAAATTTATATTCCGAGCATAGATAAAATTATATTAAGGAAATAGTGTAGAAAACATATTAATTGAAAAAATAAGTAAAATGTGTTTACTACTTTTCATTTCGAATATAGTTAAATGTATTTATTTTGCCATAGTATAGTCTCTATAATTGTTATGATGTTTGTTCTATGTATACTTGTTCAATTGTTGTTATTTTGTATAGAAAAAAGTTATGTTATTATATATTCTAACTTAGTAAATTTATTTTATAAATGCCATTATTTTAAGTTCGGTAGAGTCTCGATTAACCGTCATTCTCAGGACCGTTGGGGTGATGGATGACAAAATAGATGGATTACAGAAATAGGCCACTCGTACTTTTGGTGATCGATAAAACTAACATACTACTCTGTTTATAGCACAGACTGTTTTATTATTATTATTTTGGAAAATGTATTCAAACTTAAATTTTTTTATTTAACTGTAATTGTGTGTTAAAGAAATTTTACATACATAGGCCTTTAATAGAGTAAATTATCTATACTTCACATAACATTAACATAAAATTTCTGAGAGAACCATGCGTGTAACTTAGAGTACTCGCGTGTCTGCTGATGTTACTTGATCGACTTATATGCTGAATGGTATTATTGTGAATAGTGCAAAAGTGTTTATCTTTCAATAGAAACATTTATACACTATTTCCGAATTTGTTGACACTATTTGAAGTGTTTCTGTCTCATTCCAGTACATGATAGGATAGTTTACTTTTTGATTATGTTTGCTCAGGGTTGCAATTAGTGTCAGCTGCCACCACCTATGCTATAAATAAGTAATGTCCATTTACAGTGTTTTGTTCTTTATTTTTTATTTATTACGTATTATTTATTATGGAATATTGTTTAATAATGTCAGGTAACAGAATTAACCTGAAAGTTAATAGAAACTGACAGTTAAAAGTGTGACGCTTTATAGAGACTCTACTGTATATAAAAATCATGCAAAATGGCAACATTAGTGTATATAAGGATGTGCGGGAGTAGTTTGAAGTTTTATTACAGTCGATAAAAGAAATGAGAATGTGATTTATTGTGAAAACGAGGATAATAATTAATAGTTAATTTTATTCCTGAAATACAGTGATGAAATTACAGTGATAATTTCTTATTATAGGAGGAGAATACTTTTAGGATTTGTGGATATCTGCAATGAAAGATATACTGTTAATGCTCAACTTATTTGATAAAAGAATAATTATTATCACTCACTTTACCAGTGCTATAACAAGGTAACAGGAGTAATTATTTTTAGATATATAATTACTGTATTTAATTATTTGCAAACAATCTTGGTGACCCAATGGTCTTGCTGGTCTGTTTGTTGAACTAAAAATGTTAGGATTACGACCTATTCTTCCCGTCAGTTTTCTATCCACTCATCTCATAAAGGCTACCGCGGTTTTGTAACTATCGTTTCATCTTCAGGCCGTTATACAAAATGTTAAATCCCTCTGTCGAGGTTGTCACAAAGTCAAACAAAACATTAAAAACATGTCACAAACACTTAGCACAATTATACATTTAAAACCGCGGTAGCCTTTATGAGGTGAGTGGATAGACCACTGACGGGAAGAATAGGTCATAATCCTAATCATTTGAATATGTGGTCCGGTGGCTATGTTACAATAATAAAAATGTTAATTTTTCGAATGAAATTTCCTTTTGAAACACCTACACGTAACCTGTAAACCTAGTTTGGTAATCTTTTTTTGAGATGTCGATAATTTCTGTGTAATTAAAAACTATTCTTCTGTTCAAAATATAATGAAATTTTATTATAATAGGTTTACATGTGCTAATGAATGTTATATATGACAAAATTTGAACAATATACGATACTTTTAGGAGAAATAGTTTTTTTTTGTTCTATACATTGAAGCAAGGTTTTAAAAATGTAGTTTAATGTGACAAAAATTTATGAACTTATTCAAAATTAACTAATATAATATATTCATATAGCATATTATGTAATAAGTTATAATTTCTAAACTCTCGTACATTCATAGATAGGCTAATGTTTTACTCAACTGTTATAATTTTTACCTTGCTCAATTCACTTAATGGTAGACTTATTTATTGAAAATTAGGCTATCTCCTTTACAAAAGTGATTATTTTAAGCATTTTATTTTTATAACTATTATTGATCCAGTTAGTGGAATTGTATTTTTGTCCATTACTAGTGGTTGGGTAGAAACCATTCAGATTAATGTTATTATAATCTCACGAAAAAACAAGTTTTTGACCTGAAGAAAGAATGGGACCTGCGGCCATCTTGAATTATTAGTGTTAAAGATTGTTTACATGAAATTACTCCGCAACAGTTGACCCTGCAAGAAAAATATTAAGACATAGAGTTGAAAAGGGTGCATATATATTTAATAGTTCTTGTAAATGTAATGTAACAAGGTACAGTGGCGTACAGCATATTAAAATTTATGGCAGGTATTTGTAATGCTTGCTTTCAGTTTATTCACATGTTTCTTTCAATGTTATGACTCTGAAAATAAATAAGACGTAATATTTTACATATGCACAAAAACAGACTCTATTTTGTACATTTTCAAAATGTAAACAATTCGAAATATTTTATTGAAATTTTTTATAGTTAATTATCTTTACAATCTTTAAAATTTTAAGAAAATATACACAAGTAACAAAAAAATTCTTCTCAGTTTTCTTATAAGTTGATAAATTATCTACAGTTGAAAATATAATGACTTGATTGCTAATTTTGTCAGTTACGTTTTTAGTTTAGAGAAAAAATTATACAAAAATTATTTATTAGGAGTGACAAACTTGTCTTGTGTATTTTTGTAAAGTTAATACAGTAGAGTCTTGATGAACAGTTCTCAGGAGTGACGGATAACAGAAGTAGACCATGTACTTTCGGCGATCGATGGAAATAACATACTGTTTGTTTCTTCTTCTTTTCGTTTCACCCTCTTTGGGGTACGCTGAATTAATTATTTCTTGCGCGCTGCACTCTTCTTTGTTCCCAGTAGCTCTTCATTCTTTCTGATCTTCTTTTCCTCTCCTCTTCTGAAATGATAGGTTTAGGTTTTATTTTGGTTTTATCTTGGAATCTTATTCTTTCGTCTTTGGTAATTATTTTAGCAGTTTGGTCAAGCAGTGAATTTTCTGTAATTTTTAAGTCTTTTTCAATTTCTTTAAACCAGTTCGGTTTTGTTTTACGATTATGGAAAAAATCAAACACTTGTTTCGTCAATCTATTAGAGTTCATTCTAAGAAGATGGCCGTAAAAATTTATTCTCCTTTTTCACATAGTATCTAACAGTTTTTTTCAATTTTCTTGTAGAGAGCTTCATTTCTTATATATACTACCTTATTATCCTGAAATTTTGTTCCTATAATTTTTCTTAGGATTTTCCTTTCCGTTATTTCAAGCTTTTCTATCTGGCCTATGCAATTCATGGTTAATGTTTCTGCTACGTACAGTGCTTCCGGCTTGATCACTGTTTTATAATGTTTAATTTTGGACTCCCATGAAAGGGATTTCTTATTGTATGTTTCTTTCGTCAATTGGAAGGCCAATTCAAGTTTGTTTTTCCTGTATTCCATTGCCTTGCCTTCATCTGCATTCCAACTAATCCATTCACCAAGATATTTGAACTCTTTTACAATTTCTATTTTCTGTTCTTGGATTTTAAGGTATTTATTTGGGTATTTGTTGTTTGTCATGATTTTGGTCTTTTCAAAAGATATGTTTAGACCTATTTTAGCTGCTTGTTTCTTTAATTCAAGAATCTGCTCCCTTGCTTCCTCCATTGTTTCAGCAAACAAGGCCATATCATCTGCAAATGCAATACAACTAATTCTGAGATTCTTCTTTTTGTAACCCAATCCTATTCCACTTTTTATATTTTTCTTCCATTCCCTGACTGTTTGTTTATTGCACAGAACTTTTATTATTATTATTTTAGAAAGTATAGTAAAATTCTGAAATCTTCTGTTTAACTCTGATTATGTCTTATACAAATTTTACCTATGTAGGCCTTTATTACAGTAAATTATCTGTATTTACCCTTTCGACAAGTATGCACGTAACAGAATATTCACATGACTATTACGTGATTGACTTATAAGTGGAATGTACGAGGGTTGATCAAATATAAACGAGACTGATTTTTTAAAAAATTTATTGCTTACTTACAAATTATTCTTGATACAACTTATTTTTCTACATAGTCTCCCGCACGAGTAACACATTTTTCCCACCGGATTGGAAGTTTCTTAATTCCATCTTCGTAAAAAGTTCTCGGGCGTTCATTGAGCCATTGGAGCACGAAGGTCTCCACCGCAGAATCGTCTTCAAAGCGCTGGCCTCCAAGCGCCTCTTTGAGTGGCCCAAACAGGTGATAGTCGCAGGGTGATAAGTCTGGACTGTATGGGGATGTTCCATTGGTTCCCAGCCAATTTGATCGAGTTTAAGCCTCGTAGCGTTACCGAATGTGGTCGGGCATTATCGTGAAGAAGAATGACGTTTCTCGCCGGTTTAGATTTCCTTTTCTTACGAAAAGACTGTTTTGCGGCCTCTAAAACATCGCAATAATATTGTGCATTTATTGTGTGTCGTTGATGGAGGAAATCGACGTGACAGGCGCCTTGATTGTCGAAAAATACAGTGGCCATTACCTTCCCGGCCGACGATCGTGATTTGGCCTTCAGGTTTTCTACTGCTTCCGTCCCTTCGCGAATTCCTTGTGCCAAGCAAAACGCGAGCTCTTGACAGGGTCCTGTCCCGTATTGAGCCGTCAATCTACGAAAGATTTCAGTCGGATTGACCCCCTCCTTGGCCAAAATACTTAATAATAATTCTCTGCTCCACGGAAACGTGCACTTCACTCTCACTCATTGTATAGTTTTATACTTAAGGGTCCGAACGGAAATGTTGCTCGTCTACGCCCGTCCCAAACCTCCCAGGCTACCTGAAACCCCACCCTTTAGAGTTCAATGTCCAACGGAAAAGTTTTTAGAAAGTCAGTCTCGTTTATATTTGATCAACCCTCGTATTATTGTAAATACTGTGAGAGTTTAACCTTTAACAGAAACGCACACATTCGGAATTTATTGAGAGTATTTTTTAGTGTTTCTACACCATTCTGCTATGTAGTAGGATAATTTTTTTTCAATAATCAATGTTTGCTTAGGGTAGCAATTAGTGTCACCTGCCCATTTATACTATAAATTAGTCATGCCTATTTATAGTGTTTAGTTTGATCTGGAAAGTTACTTTTATTATGTATTACAATTATTTATTATGGAAGATGTAGGATGGTTTTAAACATAATGCTATTGATAATTTTGCTACAATAAAAAGGAGGAAAACCAACGATACAAAAGACATAATCATTTCACATTCAAAAGCCTAACTATAAGGCAAGCAAGCAATAGTGTTTGTAGCAAACTTATTTGTCTATACTGCATTGCCTTCATAAATCTTTATAATGTTACAACTAGAGTGGGTTAGCAGTATTATTTTGTTCTTTAAAACCATGTGTAAATATGGTCTTCGGTTAACCACGACTTGGGGATAGAGTGCCTTGTAACCTGATGCTGACATATACATTCATCATTTTGTATACAGTAGTACATATTTTAAAAATGATTATTGCTGCCACTGCACCTCCTTAAATAATTTTATATGAATACAAAAAAAAAAATAGTTGATATAGCCTTTTCAACTCTGAACACTTTTTTGTTTGTAGGATCGACCTTTGCAGTTATTTTATAGAACCATTTCTGTACCTTAATTCGAGATGCTAGTTGGACCTTTCCCTCTTCATATCAAGAAGTTGTATTTTTGTCTTAAGCAAGTAAAATGCCTACTGACTGGATTATTTTGTTTTAGTTTAAGTACTGAGATTGTTATTGAGGTTACGTAAAATGTATTATAATAGATATAGACATATTTTAAAGAATGTCTGAGTAAGCGTTGTGAGTTTTTAAATTATGTAATAAACACAGAAGTTTGTATAAAAACTGTTTGCCTTTTCATTATAGTTTTGTATAATATTTTTTCCCCCGCAGGGGGGTGCAGACTAGCTGCACCTATTGAGAGGATTTAGACGTCCCTCGCGGTACCCGAGTCTAACATACACTTACACTTACAACACTACACTTACGACTTTAACACTTTACACTCACACTTACATTTAGGGAGGCGATAATAGCCGTAATTTGCTTTTTGCCTTAAAATAAAAAAAAATATTTTTCTTAAGGAAAATACATTTTTCATCAAGGGTAGCCACCCTAAAGTCTTAATGTGATTGCAGCCACTTGTAAATCATCTCAAGACTGAAAACAATCAGTGTTATGGTCATGTGAGGAGAAGAGGTGGAGGTGGAGGTTGTCAGGGGCTGTCTGCAAGGTTGAGTCTTGTCCCCTTTCTTATGGAACCTGGCGGTGGACTCACTCTTGGATCTTCTCTCTTCGATGGCATGCTATATCCAAGAATATGCAGATAATGTGTTGCTTATCCGGGGTAGACATGGTAATACAGTGGTGGACCTCATGAAGATAACCTTATTAGTGGAATCTGGTGTCGTCAGGAGAACCCTGGGTTAACCCCAGGAAAACAACTGTTGTTCCTTTTACTAGGAAGAAGAGCACCCTGTATTTAGGAGGGCTTAAGCTTTTTGGAGAGACAATCCCTGTTGTGAATGAGGTGGAAGTACCTGGGCTTGGTGTTGGACATCAAATTAACCTGGAGTACTCACCTTGGGCACATCATGGGGAAAACCAACAAGTCATTGATGGCAGTTAGGTGGATCTAAAAATAGGTGGATTACTAATCAACACCAGATAAGATGGGATAACCTTCATGGGCATTTCCATAGTAAATGTCTCTTAAGCAAAGTTCCTTTTGGAGGAGTCAAAGGGTATTACTAAATAGGTGGATCAAAAAATAGGTGGATTACTAATCAACACCAGATAAGATGGGATAACCTTCATGGACAGTAAATGTCTCTTAAGCAAAGTTCCTTTTGGAGGACTCAAAGGGGCAGCAGATGTCCTGATCAGAGTACAACTCAGGAGGATCATGGGGCTCATTAGAGGGCACTGTGGTCTGAAGATGCACATGAACAGGATAGGTATGTACCATGGAGAAACCATGTGTAAGTTGTGCAGGAAGGAAGAGGAAACTACAGGTAGCATAATTCATGATTGTGAGGCTCTAGTAGTAGGACGCTAGGGGTTTTTCGTTTCCGAGACCCTAGGGATCTTCAGCAGAGTGAGCTAGTTAGTCAGTGGGTTGCTGGAACTTATTAAGGGCAACAATCTGCTGAACTAGATTTTTAAGAGGTTTAGTTGTACAATAAAGTCAGTCGATCGCAGTGCCTGGGGTTGTACTATCCCTTCCTATAGTCTCTAATCTAATCTAATTATAGTTTTAAAATAATTTTGTTTTATTTCAAATTTTTGACATGGCGATGATAACCTTTACGGTTTTTTGCCAGAAAAAAAGAACATACATTTCTTTTATTAAAATTTTTGTTTACCGTCTTGTTTTATGAAACTTTTTACTTTCTATTGATGAGCAAAAATCTGGAAAAAATCTGTTGTCAATATCGAAAATTAGAATGACTTATGGGGAGTACTAAAAAGATAAGACTTCTAAAACTTTGTCTTGATTATTGTTAAACTGCCTAGGTGTTACATTGATATTGGGGATCTTCTTAGATTGCATTTTAATATTGTTAAACTGTCTAGAATTTGGAAAAGCTGCCTTGTCTTGATATTTTGAAGATGTGTAGAATTTGTTTTGTTATGGGAGAGTTGCCTAGGCTGTGTTTTTACATTGTGAGGCTGCATAGATTAAACCTCCATATTTAGGAGCTGTTTAGATTTTATCTCGATACTGGAGGTGCTTCAGGACTTTGTCAGCCAAATTTAGTCTTAATATTAGGGATATTTTCCGTACAGCTGAACAGAGACAACATTGCACTTCCCACTCAATAAATAGATGTCCTCTCTTCTCTCTGAAGGCTTTGTGGACCCTATTGGCCATATTGAATTTACTTCATGTACTATTAATGTTAGTTAATAACATTATTCTGTTCTTTATTTCTTAAGGTAAAATTATATTTGATATATCATTTAAAGGTCTTGTATTTGAGAATGTGGTTCATGTACGAAATGCATGCACATAAAATGCATATAGTTTGTATACATTTTTTGCTTTTACATGAGCAAAAAACACAAAGCAAAAAATATTTATA
The DNA here is from genome assembly GCA_022606455.1 of Callitettix versicolor. Taxonomy (NCBI): domain Eukaryota; kingdom Metazoa; phylum Arthropoda; class Insecta; order Hemiptera; family Cercopidae; genus Callitettix; species Callitettix versicolor. Next base: position 68,321,962 of record CM040182.1, on the reverse strand, counting down.
AAATGTAAAAATGTGAACACATTTCCACGCACTAGACTTTTAAAATAAGATATCAAATATAATTTTAACCTTAAGTGAAGTAATCTGTATTAGACTTTCACCCCGAGGACCCGGGTTCGATTCCCGGTGAGGGCTTGGCATTTTCATATGCTATAAATCATCCCATCGTCTGCATTAGCCCAAGTGTGCACAATAGTCGGACGTTAAAAAAAAAAAAAAAAATTTAATAATAGCAACCTAACATAGGGTTGTTCACAGACTTGGTTTGTTTAAGGAGGCTGGCACATTAGGCAATATTTGCTGTGAAATATCAGTTGTATGTGTTCTGTATTAGTAAATTAACATGTTTTACAGTGTGCAAGTGCGACTTTTAATCTATTGTTATACTTTATCTTTAGAAAAAAATAAGCAGAAGAAATTTTACTTCAATACAACACTTATCAATCAACATTTATTACCAGATGACAAGAAATTTCAAAAATTTTTTAGGCTTTATATTGCTCAGTTCACTTCACTTTCAACGTTTAATATTCCTTGACACTTGGTAGAGATGGAGTGTTTGCGAATGTCGATGGATTTTCTCTGAAAGATTTATTCATTGCATTTTTCAACAATCGTGCAGGACCCTGAGTAATCATATTATTAGAACACATTCAGATATTTGCTGACTTCATTATTTATTTTACTTGACTTATTAATACATTCTTTTAATTCTTTCTGGGTATTTTCTTTTATATTTTCTCATATATATATATATATATATATATATATATGAGAAAATATAAAAGAAAATACCTAGAAAGAATTAAAAGAATATATATATATATATATATATATATATATATATATATTCAACATCATAAAGACAGAGAGAAATGTTGACATTTCCTCCAGTTTGTCATCTTCACAACAGTAAATGTCACTTTTTGAGACTTCAGTCTAATGTGGAAATTGCAGTGTGTAAGTGCAAGTTGTGTTTGCTTGTAGTTGTATTGCAAATTGTGATTTGTCCCCTGATATAAACTAAACTGAGGCCCATCATATTAACTGTCATAATGCTAAAATTTTATTCTGAACACAAACATTTTTCTTAATTTTTTTGGCTCTAGTGTTCAATACTTATAAATTATTCATATTTATTCCTGTATTAGGACTATATCCTATTTTTTGGGATAGGTTGTTTCTAATTCATAGCGTCCATCACTTGGACTGATTCTGTTTATTTTATAAGGTTCAATTTTTATAATACTCGATTTGTAGCCTTTATTTCGTAATGCCTTTTAGTTATTTCATATTTGTACAGAAAAAAGTCATTTCATATTGTCCATTAGTTATTCAATATTCGTCCAACTTTTTTACTCGTTTCGCTATGCAAATTATATCAATTTTCCCTTCTCCTGTCAAACTGCCACTATAATAACAATAATGATTCGTAAAAAAATAACCAAGAATTGAATTCGTACAATAATATAAATGAAAGAACAAAATTATTGAAATTTTATAGACGTTCATCACTTACAATATACTCTTGCTTTTGTGAATAGTGACAACTTCAAAAGCCTCAATTGCCTAGTTATTGGTTTGTACTCGACAACCTGTCCTCAGATTTTACTTAATTCTTAGATCAAATATGAACGGCTAATTGCAATTGCAATTAATGACACAAAAAATTAAATAAAACAATAGTTATCTGTGAAATCATTATTTACGAGTCGCTTGATATTACAGCATTTACAAACGTAATATCTTTTTTGATGAATTAATTTTTAATATTCAGGTTACACATTTATAACGTAAAATTTCTATTGAAATGGTTCCATCTCATGACCTCTTCTTTATTTATTTACACATTTCGGTAGTCTATTCCATCTTCATATATTATGACATTAAAATAAATAACACAACACCTTGTAAGATCCACTGATTCTGGTACGCTTTGTACAGCTACCAAACTGAAGTTATTCAGCAAGCACAGAATTAAATAAAGTTGCTGGGCCACCCCAGTAACATGCCTTATTACTTATTGTTTTTTTTAGATGCAATTAAATTTAAGTTATAATCTTATGGTCTGTTACAATTACAATGGTCGACACAATTTACCAACATACAAATTTTGTCATTATTATAACATAGCCACCGGACCACATATTCAAATGATTAGGATTATATACCTAATCTTCCCGTCAGTGGTCTATCAACTAACCTCATAAAGGCTACCGCGGTTATGAAACTGTAGTTTCATCTTCAGGCCATACAAAATGTTAAATCCCTCTGTCGAGGTCGTCACAAAGTCAAACAAAACATTAAAACATACATCACAAACACTAAGCACAATTACACATTTAAAATATTCATTATGAAATTCGGCTTGGCCAAGCTACATACACGACTCGTACGTCGTTACATTCTGGAGTGCCAAGCCACATTTGCGTGTGTAGCTTCGCCAAGCCGAATTTCATAATGAATATTTTAAACGTGTAATCGTGCTCAGTGTTTGTGATGTATGTTTTAATGTTTTGTTTGACTTTGTGACAACCTCGACAGAGGGATTTAACATTTTGTATAACGGCCTGAAGATGAAACTATAGAGTTTCGAAACCGCGGTAGCCTTTATGAGTTGAGTTGATAGACCACTGACGGGAAGAATAGGTATATAATCCTAATTATACAAATTTTTGTTAAAATTTATAGTTTCTATTATGAAGATAATTATTTCGGCAGGACTTGTGAGTGATTTTCAAGCATCTAAAAAAAATATTTTAAGTAAAAGAGAAAATTCAACTCATTCTCACTGACCAAAAAAAAAAAAAAAAAAAAAAATGGGGAGAAAAGAAATTCTAGCACGGTAACTTTTTTATGCCATGATGTTACAGTAGGCATATTTAAAACAACTGATAAGTGGTTAAATTATTTTTAAACAATATTAATAATTTCAGTTAATAATTTGAATAAAGTAAATAATTTTAAAATTAAAATTATATGTCACTGTAAGCAAGAGAACATGAACCTGCAAGTCAAATCATAGTTACATTGAAGTGTAGTAGTACCTATTAGCATAAAAACTGTTAAGTTTGTAACAAATCAAGATAGTGGACTTCAGCTTACATAATTTTATAGCTTTATGTTGAAAGTGACTCCTTTATCTTATCCTGTGCTTGCCAAGGTTGCCAGATAGCAAACATTTTCCATAAAAGAGCCGGACATTAGAAGAAAAATGTATTATTAATTATTGGTAATATTGAATCATTTAGACATTTTAATAAATATGAATATTAAAGTTCTTTTGAAGCAATCTACAACATTTTTGGTAATCCACAAAGCTTTTGGTAATATTACAATATGATCAGCAACACAATCAATAGTAATTTTATTAAAACATACAAGGCTTTTGTTATTATTACATTCTGATCAGCAACATGATCAATAAATAATTTTGTGAACATATAGGGCTATTATTAATATTACAATATGATCATCAACGTAATCAGTGAGTAATTTTATTAAAAGTTATAGGGGTTTTATTAATGTTAAAATCTCACGAGCATCATGATAAATAAGCAATTTCACTAAAAATGATAGAGCTTTTGTTAATATTACAATCTGATCAGCAACATGATTCATAAATATTATAATACTTATAAGTAATACTCATAATTATTCTATCCTGTACTATAAGAAATGTTAACAAAGTTCCTACTTATTATCTTCCCTTCCAACCACTCTTAACCACCAATATCTTGATAAATAAGATATTGTATATATGTATAAACATTCAAATAACTGTATGCTACGCATTAAAATTAAAGACAGTTGTTTTTCATGTGTTGATCGATGTGATTTCTAAAAATATCGCTTGAATCTAACAGCTGAACACAAAACTAGAGTCTAATAGGTGATTATATTTAGTAACATTGACAATATGACAAACAGCAATCAAAAGGTAGCAACATTTACAGGAGATTCAATGAATATTTTAAAAAAAACCAATCATATAAACTCCAAAACTGAAATATCATTTTGCCAATTTGATCTCCTCTAATCAAAGTGTTTGTGATTTTTAGTGGCATTTAAAAACAAAAACCTTTCAGACACCTTAACAGTCTCACAAAAACACAAACTACATATAGCTTTAAGATAATAAAACCACAAATTTGGCAAGAAATTACTGAAATTTCATTGTACATGTCAAATAAAAAACACTACACTGACGCCTTTTCTCAATAAATAAAGGGCACATTATTTTTAAAAACCAAATGATTTTGTTTCATTTAGTATTCAATAATGTTTCAGAAAAATCATCGTTGAAAAAACTGCTTTGTAAATTTTTGATAATTTACTTTCTTACAATGAGGACAGAGGTAGACTTGAGCTCGCAAGCCTTTGACTGGAGGGGGTGTATACAGGCCCATTTAAAAAGAACTCTATTTCCAATCAAGTACGATATTCCTGTTTAACTTAATCACCATTTATAATACTAAATTGAACTAAATTTTGGCTTATAATTTCTTGTACCTTGTAGATTTAAATATATGTAGGGCCTATAAATTGTGTGTCTAGTGAAAAGTTCGTTGACCAAATTAAGAAATTGAGTATCTTTATAAATTACCAGTTTTTTTGTAAATAACTATCGATTTTTTAGGAAAATATTGACGGTTACATTTGTTTAGCACATCGATAACATAAGAGCCGAATATTCAGAAATGATATAGTTGAACTTAACATTTTACGTTGCAGTTTCATACAGCAAAGTGTATTATGTTTGTTGATTCCGAATTCTTTCGTTGGCTGAATCAATTCGTTTTCATGAAAATAAAATGCTTAGGAACACAATATAATGTACTATTTATTAGCGAATGGTTCAGGCAATAATTTTAAAGAGTACATAATATTATGCACCCTTCAAACAATATAAAACTCACAATTTTGGTTTTTATTAGTTGTATTCACATCATTAATACTGCGTACAATAAAAATATTTCAATGTAAATATTTAAATGTTGTTTAGAACATAACATAATATTTCTAAGTACATAAAATTGTATGAATATATGTGTGTGTGTGTGTGTGTGTGTGTGTGTGTGTGTGTGTGTGTGTGTGTGTGTGTGTGTGTGTGTGTGTGTGTGTGTGTGTGTGTGTGTGTGTGTGTGTGTGTGTGTGTGTGTGTGTGTGTGTGTGTGTGTGTGTGTGTGTGTGTGTGTGTGTGTGTGTGTGTGTGTGTGTGTGTGTGTGTGTGTGTGTGTGTGTGTGTGTGTGTGTGTGTGTGTGTGTGTGTGTGTGTGTGTGTGTGTGTGTGTGTGTGTGTGTGTGTGTGTGTGTGTGTGTGTGTGTGTGTGTGTGTGTGTGTGTGTGTGTGTGTGTGTGTGTGTGTGTGTGTGTGTGTGTGTGTGTGTGTGTGTGTGTGTGTGTGTGTGTGTGTGTGTGTGTGTGTGTGAATAATTTGAAAGTGAGACAATTTACAAAATAATTACAAGTATATTACAGTTACAAGACCAAGACCAAATATGGTATTTACTACTCGTGTATAACGGACAATAGTTCAGTTCTATTCTATAATTTGTAATGGTACAAGATCACTTGTATAAAAAATTTAGATAGATATACAGAGTCGGTATTGTCATGGACAGGTAAACAGGTAATATTATTACAGGGAAACAAGTGACACATGTCAGATAGGAAATAAATAATGGAGGATTAGAATTGATTTTTCTAGAGTAAGATTAGTTCACTTCCAGTATTGTATGAACAATAACATTTTATTTGTTTTACTCTGTTAGTTCTATTAATACACTTTTATTGAAATTGTTTATGTTAGACTAGTTTCATAAAGTCCTTATGACATAAATGTGCACAGAAATAACTGAGTTAGATTAGGTTAGCTAAGACCAGAGGTTTCAGTAATCTAAGAATTATTTATACAAAGTCTGTTCAGATTAGATTATCCTGTTATGTGGTAATAGTACTGGTGAAGAAACGTTGCAGATCTTTGGTTGAATTTTCTCGTGCAATGGTTTTAAGGAATTTATTTACTTATGCTTTTATCAATGCACAATAAAAATTATAATTTAATAAATAAGTATGATGTAGATTAAGTCTGCAAAAAAATTTGTGTAGGCCTACATTATAATAATAATAATTTTTTTCAGAATTTGTAAACGGCTTGTTTTAGTCTGTCAAGAATTCAAGAAACGAAGTACTACAAAGTAAATATATTGTGTATTACTATGAAGTAGATATATTGTATATTGAAAGTGTCAAGTAGGCCACATCAGTCAATGGAATCTTCAATATGACATATCAAAGTAGTCATATATCCATAGATTCTTCACTATGATAATGTATAAAGTAAGGCCATGTCTGTCAATGAAATTTTCAATATGATAATTATGACGGTATGTATCAAATGGTTATTCCAGTCCATTGATTCTTGAAGATGAAAATTTTGTTGGTATGTATTAAGTAATGAAATCTTCAAGGTGATAATTTTTAGAAAATTATTGAGTAGGTATTTTTGATCAATAAAATATTCAGTAAAAATGATAAATATTTAGGTATATATCAAATAGGTTGTATCAGTCCATTACATCTTTGGACGATAATTTTATTGGTATGTCTTAAGTAATGGACTATTCAAGATAATAATTTTATAAAAAAGTATCAAGTTTATAATTTTTATCTATTGAATCTTCAATAGGATAATTTTTAAATTATCTATAAAGTAGATGGATCAATGAAACTTTAAATATGATAATTTTAAATGTATGTATAAAGTAGGTGGTGTGGGTAAATGTAATTTTCAATATAATAATTTTAAACGTATGTATAAAGTAGGTGATGTGGGTCATTGAAAAATTTCAATATGATAATTTTAAATGTATGTATAAAGTAGGTGATGTGGGTCATTGAAAAATTTCAATATGATAATTTTAAATGTATGTATAAAGTAGGTGATGTGGGTCATTGAAAATTTCAATATGATAATTTTAAACGTATGTATAAAGTAGGTGATGTGGGTCATTGAAAATTTCAATATGATAATTTTAAATGTATGTATAAAGTAGGTGATGTGGGTCATTGAAAAATTTCAATATGATAATTTTAAACGTATGTATAAAGTAGGTGATGTGGGTCATTGAAAAATTTCAATATGATAATTTTAAATGTATGTATAAAGTAGGTGATGTGGGTCATTGAAAAATTTCAATATGATAATTTTAAACGTATGTATAAAGTAGGTGATGTGGGTCATTGAAAAATTTCAATATAATAATTTTAAATGTATGTATAAAGTAGGTGATGTGGGTCATTGAAAAATTTCAATATGATAATTTTAAACGTATGTATAAAGTAGGTGATGTGGGTCATTGAAAAATTTCAATATGATAATTTTAAATGTATGTATAAAGTAGGTGATGTGGGTCATTGAAAATTTCAATATGATAATTTTAAATGTATGTATAAAGTAGGTGATGTGGGTCATTGAAAAATTTCAATATGATAATTTTAAACGTATGTATAAAGTAGGTGATGTGGGTCATTGAAAATTTCAATATGATAATTTTAAATGTATGTATAAAGTAGGTGATGTGGGTCATTGAAAAATTTCAATATGATAATTTTAAATGTATGTATAAAGTAGGTGATGTGGATCATTGAAAATTTCATTATGATAATTTTAAACAAATGTATAAAATAGGTTGTATGTGTCAACGTAATTTTCCATATGATAATTTTTAAACGATATATAAATAGGTGATGTGGGTCACTGAAACTTTCAATATGATAATTTTAAACTAATGTATGAAGTATGTGATTGGCCAATGTAATTATCAATGCTATAATTTTAAATGTAGCCTATGTAATGTTGGTAAATGAAATTATAATTTGATAATTACGTAGGTAGTCATTAATTAATGCAATCTTCAAGATGATAATTTCACCGATATATTTCATTTTAGGGCTGGATAGGGAAATGAACTTCTAAACAAAATCATTACAAACAAAGATGTGTTAAAACGCATATGTTTATGAGTCTCAGAAACGTAGAAGTGTATGAACTATATCAAGGTAGATACAATAGTTAAAAGTATATTAGATAATAGACAAATGTGTGTGTGTGTGTGTGTTCTGAGATTATATGATTCTGAGATACGAATATATATATATATATATATATATATATATATATATGATAATATATATGTATATTATGTATGTGTTTTTTTCAACACATATTTATTTATATGTGTTTATATTTATAAATATAAATATATTTATTTATATTATATATAAATAAATAATATATATATATATATATATATATATAGACACACACACACATATGTATATAAATCACATATATATATATATATACAGTGGCATTTAAACAGTGGCCAATTATTACAAATATATATATATATATATATATATATATATATATGTGTGTGTGTGTGTTCTGAGATTATATGATTCTGAGATACGAATATGGGTATTTAGGAATCAGAAGCAGAACATTTAGGAGTTAACAGCTGAAAATAAACAAACTGTGACTACTCGTATGAGTGTGGTCTGCCGATAACAACCTGATGTACTGTTTAGCTCTGCAATTTGGTTCTACAAATTTGAAACAGGTGCTAATAATGTTTGAAGAAGTTCTTTCTTATGTATCACTATGTAGTGAACGTTAATGAAATGTGTATATTGTTTGAGTTATTTTATGAAATGCAATTAAACAATACACAGTAAGTATAGTTTATGACCTAATTTTTGTATTTTATTAAATTATTTGGGATTTTTCAGCATTTATTTAAAAATCGGTGCCTTTTATGACACCAAAGAAGGCGTGTTTGTAACAAACCAATTTTCAGTCCATTTCCGTTTTCCTCCTTCATTTTAAACAAAAATCTATTTGTTTCTATAGTTTTATGTTCGAGCCATTGTATTATCGGTGTGACTGAACACCAGACAGTTTAAAGGACCGGAGGGTTTCATGCCCGTTGGGGCGATTCGATGGATTCAATGTTCGACGATAATTCAAGTAAGAATAAGTTTTTCTGTCACGCCATTTTGAAAATCGCCAGAGAACTGTTCAGTGCAGTCGAGTTCGTTTACCAGATCTGTAGGTTCAAAGGATCCGAAATGATAAAGGTAATGACTCAGAATAAAATGATAACATCTATACTTCTGCGAATTAACAAATGTTAGTGAGAAAGTAGTAATTGTATTTTTACTTGAAATTGAAATAAATTAAAGAATAATAAATTTAAATGGAAATATTTAATAAATAGTTTAATTAATTATTTGAGAAAGTAGACCGTACAGTTTTTCGAAAATTGGTTTTCGATTATGTATCGATCAATCTTTCTATTCAAATCTGCCCCTAAAACAAACACTGTCGCTCACAAAACAAATCTTTTGTGCTTGTAGATGTAGGGTCTACTAGAAGTAGAAAAATTAAAATGAATGTAAACAAAATAGTCAAAAATAACACTTTTTTGTTAAAACAACACAAAATTATTTTCGTATTTTTTTATACGAAAGGCTCCAGTGATTTTGTTTAAAACACTGTATAGCTCATTAACGCTATTTATTTTTGTCGTTTTGTCCTGGCCTGACACGCTAGACCTAAACATAACGCTGTCAGCAATGTCGTGTAACACTGTGTTTCATGAACAACATTTGGTACTCTTGCCCCTGAGAACGTTTTTTTTTTGGCGTTTAACGTCCGACTATTGTGCACACTTGGGCTAATGCAGACGGTGGGATGATTTATAGCGTATGAAAATGCCAAGCCCTCGCCGGGAATCGAACCCGGGTCCTCGGGGTGAAAGCCTAGTACGCTATCCACTAGGCCACCGAGGCGGCTCCCCTGAGAACGTAAGGTATTGGTAAGGTAAAAGAGTTAAAGTGGAGTGTTTATTAATTTCTTTTGTTGAGAAAACACGTTATATCCAAACAATCACAGACATTTAATTTTTCGTAAAACATACATTCGCTGTACTTATTTTACCCTAATAAGATTTTGGTCTTGTTGTGAAGTTTGATTTTTCAGAGTTCAAATTATTGTATCACTAAGTAACTTAGAATGTCATAATGAAGTATAATTCAGTTGTGTTTGTACAGAATGGAATACTCTCCTCTTTCCAAAAATCCAGTTCTCCAAGCACTAGCCGAAGTTGAAAACCAGTTTATTGCATGTTATACGTGCAGGAAGACGTACTGTGGGAAATTGTGTTTATTGTCTCCAAAGAAAATAATAATAATTATGAAAATTATTTTGTGTTTTTCCTATTTTGCGTTTCTTGTGTTTGTGAATGTGGTTACTGTATATACTTCGGTTAGGCTACTGATTTAACAATATAATTAAAAGTTTATAAACGTTGATGTTCTAAACATAACATAGACGCATAAGTCTTTTTTTTTCCTTTTTTTTTGGTGTTTAACGTCCGACTATTGTGCACACTTGGGCTAATGCAGACGATGGGATGATTTATAGCGTATGAAAATGCCAAATCCTGACCGGGAATCGAACCCGGGTCCTCCGGGTGAAAGCCCAGTACGCTATCAACTAGACCACCGAGGCGGCTGAGACGCATAAGTCACTATATATATATATATATATATATATATATATATATATATATATATATATATATGTAACATAATATATACATTAAAACTTTATAAATATAATAATATACATTACCCATTAAAACTGTATTACATATAATGTTGTCTGATTACTAATATGTAATTTCAATATAAGTGAAAGTCTTTTTAAAAAACATCGAAGTTTGTACATTTAAAACTGAATATCTAGGTCTAAGGATATTCAGTAAAAAACAACTCCAGTTTTGTTTTAGGATTAAAAACACTGGTCATGTTGCCTTTATAACGATGAAAAAACTTTCACAATGTATGCAATAAATATGTGTTTACTGATTTTCCTCTTAAAAGTATCGGTTTGTAAGATCATCTCGTCTCGCCACGTCGAGGTGGGTGATGTCGTCCAGCGTGGTAGTGGCCGACTACTCGGCAACGTATTTTACTTCAGTTTTGCTTAGTTTTCTAGCTTTTCCTTTGTGTCACTGCGTCGTGAAAGAACAGGAAAAATTCTATAATAAAATTTATTAGCTTTTCGTCTAATTTGCTAGTGAAAGCTTTCGACGCTATAGCTAATTACGTATAACTTGTGAATAGACTGACTCCTATCCAGAGCGCACCAAGCCGATGTCATCTTGGACCTTTGCACAACTGACGTCAGCAGTCCGGCGCGTTGAACAAACCGAGGCTTTATATGGTGGATACTTTGCATAGGCCTACGTATAAAACAGAATGTATGTATTGAATGCTGCAAAGTCTTTTGTATTAAAAAAAAAAATATTACAATTTTATTATTACTAAAATTTATTTACTAATGTTCTTATTGATTATAATTATCGGTGTGACTGAACACAAGACAGTTTAAAGGACCGGAGGATTTCATGCCCGTTGGGGCGATTCGAAATCCGACGATAATTCAAGTAAGAATAAGTTTTTCTGTCACGCCATTTTGAAAATCGCCAGAGAACTGTTCAGTGCAGTCGAGTTCGTTTACCAGATCTGTAGGTTCAAAGGATCCGAATCCCAAACCATTTCCTCATGACTTATTTCTTACTGAAGATGCACTAGCTCACTCTGCGCATCTAATTATGCGCAGCCTGCCAGTCATCACTGTGTTGAAAGATGTGTTGAAAGATAGGTTGACGTAATATTGTCGGTCAACAAAACAGATCTTTGACCTCATTTCTCGCGGGATTTTGAGGGATGTACCCGAGTTTTTTGATACCTTTGAACTCTACGTGATCCAAGCTTTCTGCCAATTTGCTGTTCGGGCCTATTCGACCACATTTTGAGTCCTCTGGTCATTGACAAATTAAAAATGAGTGCGTTTGCACTCTCCCGTGTGTGTCTGAAATTTCAACCAGTTTTATTGTGTTTTTGTGACGAGTTACAAGGGCATTAATGTTTTCGGAAATTTGAATAGCACAAGCCTACTACTGCATGAACATTTTACACATTTCTTCTTAACAATACTGACAGTAAGATTTTGCATCATTTGTTGTTTCGTGGTAATTCTGATGTTCAGATTTTGTCTTATTTTTCTTCTTAACCATATGAAAGTAAAATTTTGCATTATTTGTTGATTCTTAATAATACGGACGTTAAGATTTTGCATCATTTGTCGCTTCTTAACAATAACGACAGTAAGATTTTGTATCATTTGTCGCTTCTTAACAATAATGACGGTAAGCTTTTGCATCATTTGTCGCTTCTTAACAATAATGACGGTAAGCTTTTGCATCATTTGTCGCTTCTTAACAATAATGACGGTAAGATTTTGCATCATTTGTTACTTTTTAACAACCACTGTGTTGTGTTTATAATAACAAAATAGTCCGAATTTTCGAAGTTCAGAAGGGAAGCGTAATTGTTCTACCGGCTACCTAACCTAACAGTGATGACTGTAGGCAAGTAGCAAAAGGTATGCAACATTAAAACTCACTCTGTAGAGGTTTAATTATTGTACACTTAATGATAGTTATTTGTTTTCAAAAACAAAAATAAGTTAAGCTCATAAACATGTGATAATGATGGGCGTTCGTAATATTTGCTAATAACAGCTATATGGTGTTGGAGCAAGATTAATTACTTTTCGACTTATCGTTTAGACGTACAATTATACCTGAGAAGTTTACACTTAGGCTTAAAACGATACAATCACTATGTTCAGTATAATAATCTGCCTTCCCTAGCTTCATCAATACTACTTTCGTTGACGCGTTTCGGAAAACCTCCATCTTCAAAAACTATATCTATACTCTGTTGTATGAGTATAGATATAGTTTTTGAAGATGGGGGTTCTTCGAAACGCGTCAACGAAAGTAGAATTGACGAAGCTAGGGAAGGCAGATTATTATACTGAACATAGTGACAATAATCCTAGCAGAAAAGAAGAAGAATATAAAAAGAATTTCTACGTAACAATCAGTTAATAACTTTGTAACACCTTAGGCCCCGGTATACTTCTCATAGTAAATGTGTAGTTCTATTTTAAAACTGTGATAATAAAGAATTGTTTTGATTACTCAAATAATATCAATACTTTCTGAGTTTGTACGGTTTTGTTTCTTCAATAATAAAATTATTTATGATTTATTCCACACCGTTAGTAACGGTGTCTATTAATTACAGCGACTATTAATAAAGAACTTGAATATACAGTATTATAAATGGTGTCTATTTAACTTAGCACTTGAATATATTATGTGTGGAAAGCGGTAATTTTTTAAAACAATATTACTAGTATGAAATGGGAAACCGCTGTTCTGCAATTTATTAAAAAAAAATTGATGTTTTTGAACAAAGAAAGCTTAACCCGTGAAGAATGTTTAATTAACTTCAACACTCTTGTAGTAAAAAAATCTACAAGATTTGAATGCGTCCACAGATTTATTTCAAAAGTACAGAAACGAAGTTATTTCTGACTCGTTTAAAACTGTCTGCGTATTTAAATACATTTAAAAACAGACTTCGAACATTTTGTTGTGATCTCGGTTTAATTGTTTTCAGTTAATAAATATGAATTTGGAAAAATAAGTAACTCGACCAATCGAAAGAGCCAAACTTTAAAAACAAAATCGGAGAGTCAAGTATTAGCGATGTTTTCTGCAGTTTCTACAGTGGGAAAATGAATGGGCAGCTACAAGTAGTAACAAATTGAGGGTAATTAAAAATACTGTTCGTCCTTGGGTGTCGTCAATACGTGCAAGTCGTAGAGAAGAGGTGGTGATCACCCGCCTTCGCATCGGTCACTCCATGTTAACGCATGGATTTCTGATGGAACGCGGGGACCCACCTGAATGCGAGTTCTGTAGGGAAGCCATCACAATTAAACATATACTGCTCGATTGTGATGGTTTCCAAAATGTGCGTGTTATGTGTGGTCTGAGCAACTGTTTGCAGACGATGTTGGGAGATAGTGCCTCGGCCGTTGACCGGGTTCTAGACTTCCTTCATCGTCTGAATGTTTTAAATAAAATTTAATATATATATTTGTTATTTCTTGTGTTATTTTATTTATTTATTTTATCTAATAACTTTATTTCTGTTATGTTTTGCATACTTTTACGAATTGTTATTAAATTTTATTCATTATTTATTGTTATTTAGTTCTTAAGTGTAATATAGCTATACCTGTTATCTAAATTTTTAATTTATTTTTACTGTTATAGTTTGTTGTTGTTGTTTTTGTTGTTGTTGTTTTCTTCTTACTGAAGTAAAATTTTGTATAATTTTTTTTTATACTTTCATTTTGCGTGACGGCGATGATAACCTGAACGGTTTTTCGCCGGAAAAAAAATTCTGCAGTACTTTTAGGTTATGTTTGTAACCGTTATTTGTATCACTGCGTGCGTTGTACACCAATAAAAGCTTAATTTTGTTGTTGTTGTTCAATAACGGTAACAAACATGGTTACAATACAATACATACGCAGTTTGTACTTTTGTTGTTATGATACAGTCACAATACGACGCATGTTTTTGCTTCAGAAAAAAATAGGTAAAATACAGTACATACACAGTATTTTTGTTTTAGAAATACATGGTTAAAATACAGTACATTTACAGTATTTATTTGTTCTAGAAATACATGGTCACAAAACAGTGCTTATACTGTATTTTGGTTGTCATAGAAATGACTACATATGATCAAAATACAGTACACATACTGTATTTTTGTTTCAGAAATACATGGTTACAACACAGTAAATACAAAGTATTTTTTTCCAGAAATATATTGTTACATTACAGGACATTCAATGTATTTTTATTCTAGAATACGTGATTACAATTATTTTAGAAATATATTTTTACAATACAGTACAAACACTGTATTTAAGTACCAGAAATAAAGAGTTACAATACATTATACACTGTATTTTTTTCTCAAGAAATATGTGGTTGCAATATGGTATACAATGTATTTTTGTGACAGAAATACATAGTGTACGGTAGTACAGTATACAGGCTATATTTTTGTTACAGAAATACATATTTACAATACAGTACATACTGTATTTTCGTTACAGAAATACATGGTTACAATACAGTATACATGCTGTGTTTTTGTTACAGAAATACATATTTATAATACAGTACACACTGTACTTTTGTTACAGAAATACATGGTTACAATAAGGTATACATACTGTGTTTTTGTTACAGAAATACATGGTTATAATACAGTATACACGCTGCATTTTTGTTACAGAAATACATGGTTACAATATGACACACAAACTGTATTTTTGTTACAGAAATATATGGTTATAATACGGTATACACGCTGTATTTTTGTTACAGAAATACGTGGTTACAATACGATACACAAACTGTATTTTTGTTACAGAAATATATGGTTATAATACGGTATACACGCTGTATTTTTGTTACAGAAATACACGGTTACAATACAGTATACAAGCTGTATTTTTGTTACAGAAATACATGGTCGCAATACAGTATGAAACCTGTATTTTTGTTAAAGAAATACATATTTACAGTACAATAAATACACTCTTAATTCTTGACACAGTATTTAATAAAATACGTTTGTTACATACAAATTTTTAGAATATATTGAAAAATTTAAATATTACTGTAAGGCTACAACAGATGATTTAAAACGATAAACTTGTGGACAAACATACGATACTAAAACTAGAAAGTAAATCTAAAGGCAATAACGTCTAAATACCTTTGTATTATTTTATTTATTACGTTCAAACTGTAAACTGTTAAATACGTCAGTTAGGTTAGAATATTGATTCGATTACAGAGTGCGAACTGGAATGAGGCAAACCGCTTAACTAAACACTACCGCGTAGGCCTACTGCGTACAACGTCTTTGTAAAATTGTACGTTAACGGTTAATTTACTGCAGATACTTTAACGGGATCTGAAATTTATTCGAACAAGAAATGTTGAAAACTGCGAATATGTATCGAAATTTTCTTCGGCTTAAGTATCACCTATCATCCGGTCACTTCTAAATATCCCGTCTACATTTCTTTCGTATGTCGTTTTCGAATCGTAATGGATCGTCGTCGTTGCTTAATTTTGACGGTTGAAATTTTAAAACGAATGCTTCCGTGACACACGTTCTGAACCACAATTTTGTAACGGGTAAACTAAAAGCAATCTTTGTCCGTCATCGACATTGGTTTACCAACAACAAGTGCCATCTAATACATAATATTCTGATGCCATCTTCGGGACTTTAATTCTGTACGTTAAAAATACAACACTCGGTAGAAAGTGCGTGGTTTGACGAAGTCTTAGAATATATCTTACATTTTGTTTTTTGCAAAAGTTAGCATAGCACACGGCCGCAAAATAATGTGACTTTCTTTAAAAGAAAACTAAAAAACTAATTACATTCTCGCTGTAAATAGGCCTAAACAAGTACGGACGGTTTTACTGAACGTCCGACTATTGCGCACACTTGGGCTAATGCAGACGATGGGATGATTTGTAGCGTATGAAAATACCAAACCCTCGCCGGGAATCGAACCCGGGTCCTCGGGGTGAAAGCCTAGTACGCTATCCACTAGGCCACCGAGGCAGCTACTGAATATGAATACCGGTTTTACTGAATATGAATAAGAATACTTTTTTTAACTACGTCTATCTGACGGAATTCTCGCGTAAACAGAAAATCAGCATATTTTGCCCACACAAAAAGGTTTTTGATTATTACGAATTCGGGGTTTCCACTTGGAGGAGAAAAGTACAAAGTTTTTAAAAGAGAATGAAATTTTAATTTACAGAGGGAAAACTATCGGACGTCCGAACAGTAGTATACCGGTCGCGAGATACCGCGAAGTAGGAACATAGGATTTAATTTCTGAAAGACGAAACGATTTTTTCAATTACAAATTTTTGTTATTTATAAAGATTAATAACCGAAGCACGATTACCGAATTGGAAACGACAAGTACGGTATAAAAACGAAAGATCAATAACGAAAGCACGATTACCGAATTGGAAACGACAAGTACGGTATAAAAACGAAAGATCAATAACGAAAGCACGATTATCGAATTGGAAACGACAAGTACGGTATAAAAACGAAAGATCAATAACGAAAGCACGATTACCGAATTGGAAAAGACAATTACGGTATAAAAACGAATGATCAATAACGAAAGCACGATTACCAAATTGGAAAAGACAATTACGGTATAAAAACGAAAGATCAATAACGAAAGCACGATTACCGAATTGGAAAAAACAATTACGGTATAAAAACGAAAGATCAATAACGAAAGGACGATTACCGAATTGGAAAAGACAATTACGGTATAAAAACGAATGATCAATAACCAAAGCACGATTACCAAATTGGAAAAGACAATTACGGTATAAAAACGAAAGATCAATAACCAAAGCACGATTACCGAATTGGAAAAGACAATTACGGTATAAAAACGAAAGATAAATAACCAAAGCACGATTACCGAATTGGAAAAGACAATTACGGTATAAAAACGAAACAGTGTGCGTTGTTTAAAATCAAATAAAACCGTCAATGAAAGTTTTCAGTAAACTTTTTAGTCAGAGCTTTAAAAAAAATCAACAGCCTACGTTGATCAATAGCCTACGGGAGGTCGAAATTGTAAAGCAACGTTACAGTTTTGGAAAGAGCTTTGCTTGAAAATAATGTCCGTTTTTTCTAATCTTAAATTTCTTATCTAAAGATAACGTTTATTTAAAAAAATCGGAGCCGCCTCGGTGGTCTAGTGGATAGCGTACTAGACTTTCACCCCGAGGACCCGGGTTCGATTCCTGGCGAGGGCTTGGCATTTTCATACGCTATAAATCATCCCCACCGTCTGCATTAGCCCAAGTGTGCACAATAGTCGGACGTTAAACTCCAAAAAACAACTAAAAAAATCGGTGAACATTCTACAAACGTAGATTATTCTTTTGGGCTGTGAATTCATTAAGCCGAAATAATTATTGTCACAATTTTTCGATCAGTCGATCGATGTATCGACACAAGTTATTTATGATAGTAGAACAACGGGTAGCGAAAGTTAGCTCGTGAAGTAAGGAATGTTTCGATCAGTCAATCGATGTCTCTACACGAGTTATGTATTGTAATAACACAATAGGTAGCGCGCTTTTACTCGTGTACTAAGGAACGCGTCGATCAGTCAATCGATGACTCTACACGACTTATTTATTGCATTCGAAAGTGTGACAAAAAGATTTACTCGCTACGTTTTAAAGAGTAAATATAAAGTGTCCAGAATTTTTCTCGGACCTTTATTCTGCGATGTCCGCCCCCTACCGAGCGTTAAGTAAGCTAGCAGAATTTTTAACGAATTCAAATTCTGTTATCGTGTGTTTTTAACTATATTTTTATATCGTACGTCAGCAATTCTTAATTCCCCGAGTTTTGCAGTCCGTCATCCAAGGCCGCACTAAACTTACATTACAAAATATTGTTACTTGCGGTTCACCTCGAAAATAAAATTCGAATAACGAAACGAACGCATTCTGCAGGTACAAAATAATTTGCCCTTCGAATTATTGTCTAACTATTACATAAAGGTATTTTAAACGTCGCCTGCAATACTCTTACTAAAAAAAAAACAGAAATATCAGTAAGGATCGAATAACATGTTATCGATTGAAAATATTTATGAATCGATATATTAAAGTAATACAGTACTCGACTAACTACATGTACATCTAAAACTCTGTTATAAGAATTATAAATATAACAACACTCAGATGATTTTATGTAAAAGAAATTCCTTGTATATATAGATACAATAACACATTTATGTATGTGGAAGACAGCACTATATACACAGATTTTTAAATATATAATAAAATGTTAGGAATATTTCATCGATAATACAGTACAGTATGTACACAACATTCCACACAGAAAGATATAATGTACTCTTAAACATGCGTTCATAATGGCATATATACCGGTTATATATAATACATTAAGGCATATTATTTTATGTTTTGAATTGTTCATGAATTAAAGTAAAAATAACAAATTTGATAGAAAAATAAAACCGAATTCGCATGTCTCCCAAAATGAAGTATAAAAAGTTTATCCTAAGTAACATAACTGATTGTACTGGCAATTACAAGTATTAATATTGATGTAAACTGGTGTTAACTATTTGTGCGACTGGGATGCGCATTACGCACACCGCTCTCGACCTCTCCGAGCTGCCCCAGGCGTCAAATTCGGAAATTATCGTGATTAGGTTTTTTGAGAACTTAAAACGAACATAATCCACAGTCACGCGTCAACAAACACTCTCTCGGCCAAACTGCAACACTTTAAAAATATTTTCATACATCAGGATAGAGAAAGTATCGTTGACATGTGAAAATTCGATTGTGATATCCTTTTTCGGATCTTTGGCGCAAAAGAAGAAAATAATGTCTACGAAACTTCCACGCGTAACTTACCTTTCGTTAAAATCTGCACCACATACGAATTTCAGGTCGTTGATAGGTTATAACAATTTTGTTTTTCAGTCTGCTGCGTCTCTGAATTGCGCACCTCCAGGTCCTTAGTTCGAGCCGGAGTTACACCCCTCACCGTTAACGCCCCCATTACGTTGCTGCTAATTGATCCCTCGTCCTCATTAGTCTAACTGGCATAAAGTATAAAAGTTAAGAAAACAAAATAGAAATCACAACGAAGCACCGTGTAGGAAGTGTGTAGGAAGTGTGTAGTAAGTGTGTAGTAAGTGTGTAGTAAGTGTGTAGTAAGTGTGTAGGAAGTGTGTAGGAAGTGTGTAGGAAGTGTGTAGGAAGTGTGTAGTAAGTGTGTAGTAGTGTGTGTAGTAAGTGTGTAGTAAGTGTGTAGGAAGTGTGTAGGAAGTGTGTAGGAAGTGTGTAGGAAGTGTGTAGGAAGTGTGTAGGAAGTGTGTAGTAAGTGTGTAGTAAGTGTGTAGTAAGTGTGTAGTAAGTGTGTAGGAAGTGTGTAGGAAGTGTGTAGGAAGTGTGTAGGAAGTGTGTAGTAAGTGTGTAGTAAGTGTGTAGTAAGTGTGTAGTAAGTGTGTAGTAAGTGTGTAGTAAGTGTGTAGGAAGTGTGTAGGAAGTGTGTAGGAAGTGTGTAGGAAGTGTGTAGGAAGTGTGTAGGAAGTGTGTAGGAAGTGTGTAGGAAGTGTGTAGGAAGTGTGTAGGAAGTGAAAAAGTTCTGCAGAGACTAACTAGTTTCGTTTGTTCGTTTTCATATGAATTCTGTTCAATTCGCGCGACAGTGGGGGAAACAAAGCGGATATAAACGTTACGAATACATATAATCTGGAAAAATCACCTGGTGCAGTATTGTAATTTTTCTAGCTCGATCTTTTTCCGTTTGTCACAGGCTCGGCAGATTTGCACCCTCGGCGAGTGTTTCAATGCCGCCCCTCCGCCCCTCCGCCCCTCCAGTGACAACATTGCGTAATAACTCCCAACAGCTTTATTTTGTCGCAAAAATTTGTAATGGTGAAACGTCGCGTTCAATAACAATCGTTTGGCCAAGCTTCGTTGATAAATTTTATAAGAAATGGTCTCCGAGGCGAAGCAAACATTGAACTGATGGATTTTGTTTTTGTTTTTTTGTGTTTAACGTCCGACTATTGTGCACACTTGGGCTAATGCAGACGATGGGATGATTTTAAGAGTACGAAAATGCCAAGCCCTGGCCGGGAATCGAACCCGGGTCCTCGGGGTGAAAGCCCAGTACGCTATCAACTAGGCCACCGAGGCGGCTTGAAATAATGGAATCAGATATTTGGTGTGCTTCGCAAACATGTCTTCTAACTTTCATGGAATTGATGTAAAAATAACAGTGATATTATTCCTTGTTTATTTTGCTTTAAATTATGGAAATGCATTGTGGGTTTAGCCTATATTCTTTCAACTGTGTTCACGGGCTTCGCTGTCATATGTTTTTCTAGAATAAAAATTACAGTCGATTAATGTCAAAGTCGACTTAAAATCTTTCAATGCGAATCTTGGGTTACTTTTAATGCTCGTAAAAGTAGCCAGTTTTGAAATGAATCGAGCCTTTCGAACGCCCGCCGTTTTGTTCCAAACAGGCGTTAGCTGAGATTGCCCGAAACCTTGGCACAGCTCATTGTGGCAAAAAGAAAACAGTTCACTGAAATGCACGAATCCGTTTACCTGTGAAAACCGAGTAAATAGTGCTAAAAAACTGACATTTTGCAGTTCTTGAAAGAAGCATTTTTAACCAAGTTAATAAAAGACTTTTTTTAAAAAAACCTGTCCTTATTCTACATGCGCGCCATAAGGACAGCCACTTAAATGCGTAGGCTTTATCCCAGCTTGCTTCGAGATGTGTGACCATTAAACGAACAGTAAAATAAAATAACCTCAAATTTAACACAAAAAGTAAATTTTTAGCGAAAAATTCCGGTTTGCACAATTTATTTTCTATCACCGAACGATTCCCTTCTAGAAAAATCCAAAACTTTTCCGGATATTTCTATTAGGGCCCACACTATTATACAGTTGGCCTATATCGAAACGCGGTTAAACTTAGGCTAAAAGATTTTTCTTTCCTAAAACGATGTAAACAGTTCGAAATTGTCGATTATTTTTAGGAAAAACTCAAAATTTATTTGGATGCTTACCGTTCACAGAATTAAAGTGATATGTTTAGAGGAGAAATTTAGAGAAGAAAAATGATTTTTAGTTTAAGTTATGGTGTATGAAACCAATATGGACGATATGGTAAGCAGACATGTGTAAAATCATTGAAAGCAGTCAATAGCTAAGGGATTTTAACATATCGCATGGGCTATCAGTATGAATGAATAAACTTTATTCATACTTATGCATGCGTGTCTATAGTGGTTCAAAAATTCTGAAATGATAACTAACATTTAAACCAGTGCGTATAAAAAAATATTATCAATAACGCGTGAAAACCATAGATCAAATGTGTGTTTTTAGGGACTATGCAATTTATTCTAATTTGCTTTGTTATGTTGTGTTGATTGACACGTTATTGTCGTAAAGATTTACGTAAATATAAAATTAAAATATATATTCGTTTTTTTGTTCATATTTTTATGATTCGCGCTACAATATCAGAAACAAAACTAAACAAGAAAGATTCTCACGTTACGAATAAAGAAAAAGTGAAAAAATACCCGGTGTTTTCGTTCGGTCTTTCTGCTTTTGTCTCAAGCCCAGCGCTAGGAGATTTGCCGCCCCTCTGCCTCTCCCATTACAATACTGCGTGATAACTTCAACGGCTTTATTTTGTTGGGAAAATTTGTAGTTTAAATTCCGCATTCAGTGATAATTTGAATATTAATCATTTAAATACACACACACCACACGCACGCGCAAACACAAACACACATACACACCACACGCATATATAAACTTTTCCTTTTTTAAGTTTCCGTACTTTATGCCAGTTACACTATCGAATATAAGGGATGCGTTAATGGGAAGGTAGCACCTACATTAATATGTATATATATATATATATATATATATATATATATATATACACAAAATGAATTATATTATAAATATCACTATATTATAAACCATATGAATTATATATTATATATATTACTATATATGAATTATAAAAGATTCGTTGTTTAAGGTCTTTCTCACAGTAAATAATATTTTATTTTTTCAAAAATATTTTAGGCGTCAACAAATATTTAAAATTTCTTTTCTATTTCTTGTTTAAAGTCGCCTCTACCGAGCCTTAACGTTATTCGTCACCCATTGCATAAAATGAAATATTTTCATTGGCGTCGACACTTCGTTTCGCTAACGAATCTGCACTCCACTTCTCCACTTCTCCACTTTTCCTCCACTTTTCCACTTCTCCTTCACTCATCCACTTCTCCTCCACTCCTCCTCCACTTCTCCTCCACTTCTCCACTTCTCCTCCACTCCTCCTCCACTCCTCCTCCACTTTTCCACTTCTCCTTCACTCATCCACTTCTCCTCCACTTCTCCACTTTTCCTCCACTTCTCCTCCACTTCTCCACTTTTCATCCACTCTTCCACTTTTCTTCCACTTCTCCACTTCCTCGCCTACAAAGCGACCGACAATTTACCCGTATGCGGAAGCTCACACGTACTTGCACGTTGTTTGTTACATTCAGCGAAATTGATACGGAACTTACCTACGAAAAACCGGAAAATCTTTTTTTCGAAATTCTTTCGGAAAAACTTATTCGAATTCGTTAGATCCGATTTGAGGGAATTCGGTTTTCGGAGTTATAAAAAGACAGCAACGTGTTTCAAAACTTTTATTGAAGAATTAATTTTGAGAAAAAAGCTCGAATATTTTTGTAAACAGACTACAAGCCGTATTTCATCTAAATAATTTCCAGCGATGTAAGACCTACACACTGATGGACAGACATAAGTCACTTTCTTGGATTCGGGTAGATCTGAAGATCACCGTACTTTCTCTGTACTTCGTAGCCTATAGCGGAAACAAATTTTTTTTTAGGTTAGGTTAGGTCATGTTTATTTAATTTGCAAAGTAAGTTTCATATCTCGCCGTTTGTTGTATTTTGATATTAGCTTAGACAAGTTTTCCCAGCAAATTGGTCCATTTTAAAACGGTTATCACTGGAAATTTCAAAAATCTCATCTTTTCTATGTTAAACAATTTTTTATTTCAGAAGGCGCCATCGTAATCATTAAACTTCACGTAAATTAGAATTTGAAATTTTTATAACTCACGGGAAATACGAACTTCAATCCTAACCGCCTTCGAATTAATTTCAACGAATTCTTTGGTTCAAGAAAATTTTAATTGCCAATTTACTCACCAATTACTGCGGTAAATTCGGTTTTCCAAAAACGTGTAAGACAAAGCGGCCGCGTTAAGACACGAATGGCAGCTATGGGCGACGAAGTCTTCCGAAGTCTTCCGAGCCGCTACCGCAATCCGTTTTTGTTTCGAGTTCGATATAATGTTTAACAAACGTGAGGATCGACGCACGTTTCGTCGTTCCTGGTCGGGGGTTTTACTGTAATGGCCGCTTCAACGTTCATTTTCCGATGGCAATTCGTGAATAAGCGAGTCTTAATTTACGACGAAAATTAGTCTTTAATAATCGGAGGAAAATTAAATTCCACTGCGTCGTATGGTTTCGAATATAATTACAGTTAACGGCGTCAATGGAGATGAATAACAACAATTAAATTGTGTTAAACTGATCGAATCAGATTCTTGTTTTAAAAGAAATGAAGTTTCAAAGCACAACTAATACGGAAAACAAACTGGGCGACGATGTCTTCCGAGCCGCTACCGCAATCCGTTTTTGTTCCGAGTTCGATATAATGTTTAACAAACGTGAGGATCGACGCACGTTTCGTCGTTCCTGGTCGGGGGTCTTGCTGTAATGGCCGCTTCAACGTTCATTTTCCGATCGCAATTCGTGAATAAGCGAGTCTTAATTTACGACGAAAATTAGTCTTTAATAATCGGAGGAAAATTAAATTCCACTGCGTCGTATGGTTTCGAATATAATTACAGTTAACGGCGTCAATGGAGATGAATAACAACAATTAAATTGTGTTAAATTGATCGAATCAGATTCTTGTTTTAAAAGAAATGAAGTTTCAAAGCACAACTAATACGGAAAACAAACTGGGCGACGATGTCTTCCGAGCCGCTACCGCAATCCGTTTTTGTTCCGAGTTCGATATAATGTTTAACAAACGTCAGGATCGACGCACGTTTCGTCGTTCCTGGTCGGGGGTCTTGCTGTAATGGCCGCTTCAACGTTCATTTTCCGATCGCAATTCGTGAATAAGCGAGTCTTAATTTACGACGAAAATTAGTCTTTAATAATCGGAGGAAAATTAAATTCCACTGCGTCGTATGGTTTCGAATATAATTACAGTTAACGGCGTCAATGGAGATGAATAACAACAATTAAATTGTGTTAAACTGATCGAATCAGATTCTTGTTTTAAAAGAAATGAAGTTTCAAAGCACAACTAATACGGAAAACAAACTGGGCGACGAAGTCTTCCGAGCGGCTACCGCAATCCGTTTTTGTTCCGAGTTCGATATAATGTTTAACAAACGTCAGGATCGACACACGTTTCGTCGTTCCTGGTCGGGGGTTTTACTGTAATGGCCGCTTCAACGTTCATTTTCCGATCGCAATTCGTGAATAAGCGAGTCTTAATTTACGACGAAAATTAGTCTTTAATAATCGGAGGAAAATTAAATTCCACTGCGTCGTATGGTTTCGAATATAATTACAGTTAACGGCGTCAATGGAGATGAATAACAACAATTAAATTGTGTTAAACTGATCGAATCAGATTCTTGTTTTAAAAGAAATGAAGTTTCAAAGCACAACTAATACGGAAAACAAACTGGGCGACGATGTCTTCCGAGCGGCTACCGCAATCCGTTTTTGTTCCGAGTTCGATATAATGTTTAACAAACGTCAGGATCGACGCACGTTTCGTCGTTCCTGGTCGGGGGTTTTACTGTAATGGCCGCTTCAACGTTCATTTTCCGATCGCAATTCGTGAATAAGCGAGTCTTAATTTACGACGAAAATTAGTCTTTAATAATCGGAGGAAAATTAAATTCCACTGCGTCGTATGGTTTCGAATATAATTACAGTTAACGGCGTCAATGGAGATGAATAACAACAATTAAATTGTGTTAAACTGATCGAATCAGATTCTTGTTTTAAAAGAAATGAAGTTTCAAAGCACAACTAATACGGAAAACAAACTGGCTGTTCAACGTGAAACCAAATTCTGAGTGTAGCAACGGGATAAGCAGCGATTCCGTAGAGATAATATACAAATGCTAATACACTGATAACGTGGGATTTATTCGTATGTGTTAACAATGAACAAATCATACCAGTTCTCGTATTGACGTAGACTTAACACTTTTGCGAGTAATTTAGAATTTTAGTTCGATTAATCGAATCGCACGAAACAATCCGGCACGATGATGTTAGATATAATTTGAAATGTAAATAAACGGGCATTTAACAAATCATAATAACGTACCTAACATTATTGCGAGTAATATAGAGTTTTATTCCGATTAATCGAATCACATCAATCCGATGCGGTTTTATTTTGAAATTAGTAAATTTAAATAAACAAAGATTTAATTAATCATAATAACGTAGACCTAACACTATTGTAATTTAGAATTTTCATCGGATTAACCGAATCACGCGAAACAACCCGATGCGATTTCGTTAGATTTATTTTGAAATAAGAACATTTAATAAACGGAGATGTAAGAAAGCACAATAACAGCATAATAATAGTGTCAGGTGTGTAGATCTAACACTATTGTATTTAGAATTTTCATCGGATTAACCGAATCACGCGAAACAACCCGATGCGATTTCGTTAGATTTATTTTGAAATAAGAACATTTAATAAACGGAGATGTATGAAAGCACAATAACAGCATAATAATAGTGTCAGGTGTGTAGATCTAATACTATTGTATTTAGAATTTTCATCGGATTAACCGAATCACGCGAAACAACCCGATGCGATTTCGTTAGATTTATTTTGAAATAAGAACATTTAATAAACGGAGATGTATGAAAGCACAATAACAGCATAATAATAGTGTCAGGTGTGTAGATCTAACACTATTGTATTTAGAATTTTCATCGGATTAACCGAATCACGCGAAACAATCCGATGCGATTTCGTTAGATTTATTTTGAAATAAGAACATTTAATAAACGGAGATGTATGAAAGCACAATAACAGCATAATAATAGTGTCAGGTGTGTAGATCTAACACTATTGTATTTAGAATTTTCATCGGATTAACCGAATCACGCGAAACAACCCGATGTGATTTCGTTAGATTTATTTTGAAATAAGAACATTTGATAAACGGAGATGTATGAAAGCACAATAACAGCATAATAATAGTGTCAGGTGTGTAGATCTAATACTATTGTATTTAGAATTTTCATCGGATTAACCGAATCACGCGAAACAACCCGATGCGATTTCGTTAGATTTATTTTGAAATAAGAACATTTAATAAACGGAGATGTATGAAAGCACAATAACAGCATAATAATAGTGTCAGGTGTGTAGATCTAATACTATTGTATTTAGAATTTTCATCGGATTAACCGAATCACGCGAAGCAACCCGATGCGATTTCGTTAGATTTATTTTGAAATAAGAACATTTAATAAACGGAGATGTATGAAAGCACAATAACAGCGAAATAACAGCATAATAATAGTGGCAGGTGTGTAGATCTAACACTATTGTATTTAGAATTTTCATCGGATTAACCGAATCACGCGAAACAACCCGATGCGATTTCGTTAGATTTATTTTGAAATAAGAACATTTAATAAACGGAGATGTATGAAAGCACAATAACAGCATAATAATAGTGTCAGGTGTGTAGATCTAATACTATTGTATTTAGAATTTTCATCGGATTAACCGAATCACGCGAAACAACCTGATGCGATTTCGTTAGATTTATTTTGAAATAAGAACATTTAATAAACGGAGATGTATGAAAGCACAATAACAGCATAATAATAGTGTCAGGTGTGTAGATCTAACACTATTGTATTTAGAATTTTCATCGGATTAACCGAATCACGCGAAGCAACCCGATGCGATTTCGTTAGATTTATTTTGAAATAAGAACATTTAATAAACGGAGATGTATGAAAGCACAATAACAGCGAAATAACAGCATAATAATAGTGGCAGGTGTGTAGATCTAACACTATTGTATTTAGAATTTTCATCGGATTAACCGAATCACGCGAAACAACCCGATGCGATTTCGTTAGATTTATTTTGAAATAAGAACATTTAATAAACGGAGATGTATGAAAGCACAATAACAGCATAATAATAGTGTCAGGTGTGTAGATCTAATACTATTGTATTTAGAATTTTCATCGGATTAACCGAATCACGCGAAACAACCTGATGCGATTTCGTTAGATTTATTTTGAAATAAGAACATTTAATAAACGGAGATGTATGAAAGCACAATAACAGCATAATAATAGTGTCAGGTGTGTAGATCTAACACTATTGTATTTAGAATTTTCATCGGATTAACCGAATCACGCGAAACAACCCGATGCGATTTCGTTAGATTTATTTTGAAATAAGAACATTCGGAGATGTATGAAAGCACAATAACAGCATAATAATAGTGTCAGGTGTGTAGATCTAATACTATTGTATTTAGAATTTTCATCGGATTAACCGAATCACGCGAAACAACCCGATGCGATTTCGTTAGATTTATTTTGAAATAAGAACATTTAATAAACGGAGATGTATGAAAGCACAATAACAGCATAATAATAGTGTCAGGTGTGTAGATCTAACACTATTGTATTTAGAATTTTCATCGGATTAACCGAATCACGCGAAACAACCCGATGCGATTTCGTTAGATTTATTTTGAAATAAGAACATTTGATAAACGGAGATGTAAGAAAGCACAATAACAGCATAATAATAGTGTCAGGTGTGTAGATCTAACACTATTGTATTTAGAATTTTCATCGGATTAACCGAATCACGCGAAACAACCCGATGCGATTTCGTTAGATTTATTTTGAAATAAGAACATTTAATAAACGGAGATGTATGAAAGCACAATAACAGCATAATAATAGTGGCAAGTGTGTAGATCTAACACTATTGTATTTAGAATTTTCATCGGATTAACCGAATCACACGAAACAACCCGATGCGATTTCGTTAGATTTATTTTGAAATGGGTATTTTTAAATAAATCGAGGTTTAAGAAAGCATAATAACGTTAAACCTAACACTATTGCGAGTAATTTAGAATTTTAATGCGATTAACTGAATCACACTGAATCTTCATATTATTTACGAATTAATATAGTTTCTGGCAAGTATCTGAATTTAGGATTCATAATATTCCTCAAAATTTTTACTTAATACCTTAAAATTATGACGGTTAATTAATTAATACCTAAAATTAATGAATAGAATTAATTGTAAAATAGGCTTTAGCCCTTATGGGCAGAAAATAACAGTAGACAGTTGTAAAGGTTGTCAGATGGATTTAGTGCGCGTGCGCGGTGTGACATAGACTTTTTTAAATACACATTCACTCGACTGAAATCAGGCATCAAATTTTTCTCGTCAACTGCTGTTGACGGAGTAAATAAAACTTTAAAATTACAACTTTGCAATCAAACACGCACCGAACAAAGCGTTCGTTATATTTTAATATTCAAACCGAATACAAATAAACCTTTATGTTATCTACATCGGGAGTTGGAATTATCAGAATATTTTAAATTTAACTCTTTAAAAGTACACAAACAAGCCCCACAGGCATAAATACACTCGCACACATACACACAATTTACCCATAAACATTTATACCTATGTATATTTTGTATATTTTTAAAACACTTTAAAACACGGTTAAATTTTTCTCATTTCAAACAATTCTTTACAATAAAATATAATTATATATTAATTTTCGGGAAGAATCTTCTTAACTATTCGCTAGTTGTTTAGGTATAAAAAAGGAACAAAAGAATACACTGTAATTAATATACATAATTAATTATACTATAATGTATACTGTATATGAGAATATTTGACATACCGTTACACAATTAAACAAACTGTTATCTAGTATTAAGGTTATAGAACAGTTTTGCGGATCATTTGAACAGAATCCTCCTGAACGCTCTTCTGAAATCTTTGTTGAATATGGTGTAAATAACAGGATTCAGAGCCGAATTCATGTACCCTAACCAAAACGCTATAGCGAAAGCTTGCTTCGGGATTCTACATGCACTACATATAGGCGTTAGAATGTATAGAAAGAAAAACGGCAGCCAGCAGGCGATGAAAGAGCCCATGATTAATCCCAGTATCAGGGTAGCTCGCTTTTCTTTTTTCCTGGCTAACCTCCGTTTTTCCCTTTCCGGATCACGTGGTTTATGTATTCTCGGTGCGTTCTCCGGGATTTCGTGTTGCGACGATGCTACTTTGCCGACGTCAGCTGTTTCTCTTTTGCCTTTCGTGGACTTCCTTCCGAAAATAGGCTTACAAAATTTCAACTTTAAAGGTTTCACCACAGCGCATCTCGACACGATGCCGGAGTCCGACGATGAAGGATCGAATTCGCTGACCATGTCGGTGTCGATTCCTACACTCGGTGCCCTGCACCTAGCCATCGCGGCCAAGTCGCCGTTCACGGATAAAGTCGAACCACGGAACTGCCCTTGCATAGTCGGCTTAATATTACTAGAAACTCTCAAGGTGTCTTTTTTGGGTTCGACTCCGCCACCCGGATCTTGAGGGCCTTCAGCATTGTCACTGGTACTTATATCAGAAGCGAAGTCGCAAGTTACGATAGGTATAGACACGGGTTTTGTCTCGACCGTAACGGCTATCGGCGAACTGTTAGAATTTCGATCTACAGGATTAGTTAAGGGTTGAGAAGGAACAGGATTGGTAGTAAAACTGGTGCATTTCTCCTCCGTGTGGGCGGGCCTGGGTCTTGTCTGAGCTTTCCGGATTCCACGTCGTGCTCTGGCTTTCGCTGCGTAGTATATCCTGATGTACACGAACACCATGATGCAGCTGGGGATGTAGAAAGAACCCAGCGCCGAGTAGAGCACGTAACCCAGGTCGTCGCTCAGCTGAAACAGAAATCATAAAGCTTAGGATACTGTATTAAAGAATATGTTCCGATCACAGTCGGGTTAATGTTCGTACTTTCAATGATAACAATGAACGTGTGTAAGCTATTATCAAGTTGCAATGAAGTTATTGTGTTACCATGTACTTGTGTAAGCTATTATCAAGTTGCAATGAAGTTATTGTGTTACCATGGACTTGTGTAAGCTATTATCAAGTTGCAATGAAGTTATTGTGTTACCAAGTACTTGTGTAAGCTATTATCAAGTTGCAATGAAGTTATTGCGTTACCAAGTACTTGTGTAAGCTATTATCAAGTTGCAATGAAGTTATTGTGTTACCATGTACTTGTGTAAGCTATTATCAAGTTGCAATGAAGTTATTGTGTTACCAAGTACTTGTGTAAGCTATTATCAAGTTGCAATGAAGTTATTGCGTTACCAAGTACTTGTGTAAGCTATTATCAAGTTGCAATGAAGTTATTGTGTTACCATGTACTTGTGTAAGCTATTATCAAGTTGCAATGAAGTTATTGTGTTACCATGTACTTGTGTAAGCTATTATCAAGTTGCAATGAAGTTATTGTGTTACCATGGACTTGTGTAAGCTATTATCAAGTTGCAATGAAGTTATTGTGTTACCAAGTACTTGTGTAAGCTATTATCAAGTTGCAATGAAGTTATTGCGTTACCAAGTACTTGTGTAAGCTATTATCAAGTTGCAATGAAGTTATTGTGTTACCATGTACTTGTGTAAGCTATTATCAAGTTGCAATGAAGTTATTGCGTTACCAAGTACTTGTGTAAGCTATTATCAAGTTGCAATGAAGTTATTGCGTTACCAAGTACTTGTGTAAGCTATTATCAAGTTGAAATGAAGTTATTGTGTTACCAAGTACTTATGTAAGCTATTATCAAGTTGTAATGAAGTTATTGTGTTACCAAGTACTTGTGTAAGCTATTATCAAGTTGCAATGAAGTTCTTGTGTTACCAAGTACTTGTGTAAGCTATTATGAAGTTGTAATGAAGTTATTGCGTTACCAAGTACTTGTGTAAGCTATTATCAAGTTGCAATGAAGTTATTGTGTTACCAAGTACTTGTGTAAGCTATTATCAAGTTGCAATGAAGTTATTGCGTTACCATGTACTTGTGTAAGCTATTATCAAGTTGCAATGAAGTTATTGTGTTACCAAGTACTTGTGTAAGCTATTATCAAGTTGCAATGAAGTTATTGCGTTACCAAGTATTTGTGTAAGCTATTATCAAGTTGCAATGAAGTTATTGTGTTACCAAGTACTTGTGTAAGCTATTATCAAGTTGCAATGAAGTTATTGTGTTACCAAGAACTTGTGTAAGCTATTATCAAGTTGCAATGAAGTTATTGTGTTACCAAGTACTTGTGTAAGCTATTATCAAGTTGCAATGAAGTTATTGTGTTACCAAGAACTTGTGTAAGCTATTATCAAGTTGCAATGAAGTTATTGTGTTACCAAGTACTTGTGTAAGCTATTATCAAGTTGCAATGAAGTTATTGTGTTACCAAGTACTTGTGTAAGCTATTATCAAGTTGCAATGAAGTTATTGTGTTACCAAGTACTTGTGTAAGCTATTATCAAGTTGCAATGAAGTTATTGCGTTACCAAGTACTTGTGTAAGCTATTATCAAGTTGCAATGAAGTTATTGCGTTACCAAGTACTTGTGTAAGCTATTATCAAGTTGCAATGAAGTTATTGCGTTACCAAGTACTTGTGTAAGCTATTATAAAGTTGCAATGAATTTATTGCGTTACCAAGTACTTGTGTAAGCTATTATCAAGTTGCAATGAAGTTATTGCGTTACCAAGTACTTGTGTAAGCTATTATCAAGTTGCAATGAAGTTATTGCGTTACCAAGTACTTGTGTAAGCTATTATCAAATATCGGTGAAATGATTTTTTTAACAATGGATTTGTTGGATTCGTGTAAGCTATTAACAAGTTACAAGGAAATGCTGTAAAACTTACACCTAGTCGGAAAAACGAATTTAAATATTGCAGTTTTTGTTATATACAGGGAGTTCCGAATACCGAATATCCATTCCTCTCCAATGTAACCGATGTACTTGAAATGAATCTCGCACATTTTAATACAATAGTGAACGGTGTTTTTAAATATAAGAAATAATTTTCTTTTTTTTCAAAATTTAGAATCAGAGTGCAACGGAAAAATGAGGAAGTTCCGGTTTTTCAAAAGCGGTTCAATTCGTTTTGGTTGACTTTAATTTTAAAAATCCTTTTCTTATTTATACAGTCGAAGTTAGGACTATAACTTAGTCCGAGAAAATGTAGATCCTTTTTCTGCTTAATCTCAACACCGCAAATAGTACAAAATCGCAATAAATTGTCAATAAAGAAAAATGCAAATTATATAATCATTGAAAAATATATAAGAAACAAAAGGAAAAAAATTATCGAAAAATATACATTTTGAAGAATGTACGTCGTTTAATATTAGAAAACGTGAATCTCATTTACACATTCATTCAACAAAACCACCTCCCCTCCACCTCCCCTCCACCCGCAAGACATTCGTACGTATGAATTAACACGATTAAAATCATCCACAAGCAAAACACTCCGCTGTGACATTGAAGTTAAAGCCCCGCAGGGGATACACACTAGCTGCACCTATTGATGTTTTAGACGTCCCTCGCGGTAAATCTAACACACACTTACACTTAAAACACTACACTTGTGACTTTAACACTTTACACTCACACCTACATTTAGAGTGGCAATGACAATCTCAATGTGCTTTTCGCCTTAAAAAAAAAATTGATGTTAAAGTCTCCTGGATCAGATGGACTCATCCGTCTGGTACACTCTTACAAAGCCGATTACCAACATTCACTGGCAATGGTGTGTTTAACTATATAACTATTATTAATTTTAAATCCATTTAACTACAACCACATTACGCGAAACAGATCAGTTCAGTTTATTACTGACGTATAAGCTGTAGTTGAACGTCACGTGATCATTATTATTTATTACGAAAAGCACATTGAGGCTATTGCCGCCTGCCTAAATGTGAGTGTGAGTGTAAAGTGCTAGTCGTAAGTGTAGAAGTGTAAGTGTGTGTTAGACTCGGGTACCGCGAGGGACGTCTAAATCCTCTCAATAGGTGCAGCTAGTCTGTACCCCTTGCGGGTCGTCATGTGATGAGTCGGGCTTGATTCTGATAGTTGACATCAGCTCCATGGCTCGTAGATTCAATCGACCCCGCCTCCAAATAACAATTTTTATCTTAATAATTTGTTAGTGTTTAATTTTCGATTGAAATTTTATTTGCGTAATTTATATTTTACAAAGCCACATGCAGAAGACATCTTCTACACGAACTACTTAACGGAAGCCTAAAGAAAGCTATACAAGCGTAGGCTGTGATCTACATACATAAATGTATTTATGATTTAAAAATTTTATGCTGTGTCTACACAACAAATCCCGGCTGTAGATGTTCTAATTTTTACTCTAGTTATGACTATTCAAATACGACGTACTGACGAACATATGTAGAAGTAGTTCATTTACTCTCTGGTCGCCAATACGCATTATTTGGTTTCTTTGATTTTCCCCGCAGGGGGTGCAGACTAGCTGCACCTATTGAGAGGATTTAGACGTCCCTCGCGGTACCCGAGTCTAACACACACTTACACTTACAACACTACACTTACGACTTTCACACTTTACACTAACACACTTTGTACTAATGTAAGTACATTTAGAGTGGCAATGACAACCTCAATGTGCTTTTCGCCTTAAAATAACAAAAAAAACTAGTTTCTTGAAAACTATAGTTTAGGCCGTTTAAAACTATATAAATTGAAAGCAAAAAGTTTGGTGCCATGTTTAGACCTATACGCAGTTTATTTCGTAACTGCAGGGCGATTAGGGAAATATTAGAAGGTGTTTTTAAATGAAAATTTTGTAAAATTCTTGCAAGTATTTTTGAGACTATGATCAGTGCGCCTTTCGTTATGATAGCGGACAGCCAGACCTGTAGAAAGTCGATCATTAAAAAAAGTACACTACCGCCTCGGTGGTCTAGTGGATAGCGTACTAGGCTTTCACCCCGAGGAACCGGGTTCGATTCCCGGCCAGAGCATGGCATTTTCATACGCTATAAATCATCCCATCGTCTGCATTAGCCCAAGTGTGCACAATAATCGGACGTTAAACACAAAAAAAAAATAAAATAAAATAAAAAATAAATAAATAAAAAAAGTACAAAAAATCGATCAACAAATAAATTAAAAATAAAAAAATCTGTTAAGTTAGTCGAGTAATAAAATCACCTTCATACCTCAAGACTCTAAGCTTACAGAATTCACACGCTGCGCAATCGTATTGCCGAAGATTATGAACGCATTAGTTTAACTTGATTGCAAGCTGTTTAGCTTTCATGATAAGACTTTTACTCTTTCGTAAATAAATAATGGTTTCTTCGTAAATTAAGATGAATTTTACAAAAAATCGTAATGTAATACTACAGTACTCGGTACGTAATGTAATACTACAGTACTCGGTACGTAATGTAATACTACAGTACTCGGTACGTAATGTAATACTACAGTACTCGGTACTCGGTACGTAATGTAATACTACAGTACTCGGTACGTAATGTAATACTACAGTACTCGGTACGTAATGTAATACTACAGTACTCGGTACGTAATGTAATACTACAGTACTCGGTACGTAATGTAATACTACAGTACTCGGTACGTAATGTAATACTACAGTACTCGGTACGTAATGTAATACTACAGTACTCGGTACGTAATGTAATACTACAGTACTCGGTACGTAATGTAATACTACAGTACTCGGTACGTAATGTAATACTACAGTACTCGGTACGTAAATGTAATACTACAGTACTCGGTACGTAATGTAATACTACAGTACTCGGTACGTAATGTAATACTACAGTACTCGGTACGTAATGTAATACTACAGTACTCGGTACGTAATGTAATACTACAGTACTCGGTACGTAATGTAATACTACAGTACTCGGTACGTAATGTAATACTACAGTACTCGGTACGTAAGAACCTCTCTTGGCCGATACGTATATCTGAAGAATGAACATTTCTGTTTAAAGGTGCGGGTAAATAGGCCATAGTGAAACTTCGATCTCTGGGTAACGAGTTAGACATGTCTAACCGATCACAAAAACCAGTGAAGCTTCATAATTCACCGATTTACTGTTTAAACGTCGCGAAGTACTCACAGGTTATTTGCGATAGGCCTGCTGTAACTTAGATTTACAAGACTAAATACAACAGTGTTGCAAACGAATATAACACAAGTGAAATTAACAATTCGCTGTAAACAATACGTTTTAGAGTCGCGAAGGGAACACGACGGTAATTCATTCCAAGTATGATGAATTATAATTGTCAAGTATCGTACTTGCCGTCAACTGCACGTTTATCGACACAGCCGAATTCTGAATGTTTGCAGGATAGTAAGCCCTACATTCAGTGCTAAGCCAAACACAAGATGCCGCTAATCCATATTTACAGTAACTTTGTCACGTCTGTTAACAATTGTTATTTTTTCAGTTTAGATATACGGTTCTCATTTTCAGATTCCTAATACTGTATGTGTATAAAACAATACATACTAAAATACTTGCACAGTTAAAAAACAATTATAAATAATGAATTTTTTAAAATTATAAGTTATATACAAATATGAAGCTACGAAGCTACAATAAACACTAATTA
>CM040182.1:68275400-68280400 GCA_022606455.1 Callitettix versicolor | reverse complement strand
GCAAGACTTTGCAGGCACAGAAATGGCGACGAATTGTACATGAGAGAAGCAGCAAGACTTTGCAGGCACAGAAATGGCGACGAATTGTACACGAGAGCAGCAGCAAGATTTTGAAGACACAGAAATGGCGACCAACAGTACTCGAGAGCAGCAGCAAGACTTTGAAGACACAGAAATGGCGACTAACAAACAGTACACGAGAGCAACAGCAAGATTTTGAAGACACAGAAATGGCTACGAATTGTTCACGAGAGCAGCAGCAAGACTTTGAAGACACAGAAATAGCGACCAACAGTACTCAAGAGGAACAGAAAGACTTTGAAGGCACAGAAATGGCGACCAACAGTCCTCAAGAGGAACAGAAAGACTTAGAAGGCACAAAAATGGTGACGAATTGTACACGAGAGCAGCAGCAAGACTTTGCAGGCACAGAAATGGCGACGAACTGTACACGAGAGCAGCAGCAAGACTTTGCAGGCACAGAAATGGCGACGAACTGTACACGAGAGCAGCAGCAAGACTTTGCAGGCACAGAAATGGCGACGAACTGTACACGAGAGCAGCAGCAAAACTTTGAAGGCACACAAATGGCGACGAATTGTACACGAGAGCAGCAGCAAGACTGTGAAGGCACAGAAATGGCGACTAACAAACAGAACACGAGAGCAACAGCAAGATTTTGAAGACACAGAAATGGCTACGAATTGTTCACGAGAGCAGCAGCAAGACTTTGCAGGCACAGAAATAGCGACCAACAGTACTCAAGAGGAACAGAAAGACTTAGAAGGCACATAAATGGTGACGAATTGTACACGAGAGCAGCAGCAAGACTTTGCAGGCACAGAAATAGCGACCAACAGTCCTCAAGAGGAACAGAAAGACTTTGAAGGCACAAAAATGGCGACGAATTGTACACGAGAGCAGCAGCAAGACTTTGCAGGCACAGAAATGGCGACGAACTGTACACGAGAGCAGCAGCAAGACTTTGCAGGCACAGAAATGGCGACGAACTGTACACGAGAGCAGCAGCAAAACTTTGAAGGCACAAAAATGGCGACGAATTGTACACGAGAGCAGCAGCAAGACTTTGCAGGCACAGAAATGGCGACGAACTGTACACGATAGCAGCAGCAAGACTTTGCAGGCACAGAAATGGCGACGAACTGTACACGAGAGCAGCAGCAAGACTTTGCAGGCACAGAAATGGCGACGAACTGTACACGATAGCAGCAGCAAGACTGTGAAGGCACAGAAATGGCGACCAACAGTACTCAAGAGGAACAGAAAGACTGTGAAGGCACACAAATGGCGACGAATTGTACACGAGAGCAGCAGCAAGACTGTGAAGACACAGAAATGGCGACGAACTGTACACGAGAGCAGCAGCAAGACTGTGAAGGCACAGAAATGGCGACGAACTGTACACGAGAGCAGCAGCAAGACTGTGAAGGCACAGAAATGGCGACGAACTGTACACGAGAGCAGCAGCAAGACTGTGAAGGCACAGAAATG
This sequence comes from Callitettix versicolor, assembly GCA_022606455.1. Classification (NCBI taxonomy): domain Eukaryota; kingdom Metazoa; phylum Arthropoda; class Insecta; order Hemiptera; family Cercopidae; genus Callitettix; species Callitettix versicolor. The sequence goes on along the minus strand of CM040182.1, from coordinate 68,278,888 downwards.
GCGACGAACTGTACACGAGAGCAGCAGCAAGACTGTGAAGGCACAGAAATGGCGTCTGTAGGGAAATTCTACGGAATACGAGTAAGGATCTGGACGGACGATCAGTATTTAGGAAGAAGAATGAGCACTGTTCTTTAAATATCTTAAAAAGTCGTGTGATTTATTTTGAAATTTTTTGAAATTTGTTTTGTTAGTTGTTATCTGTGTTAAAATGTGCATACATAAGCACTTTAAATTTTAAATTGGTTTTATACAGATTTTAAAAATTAGGATGTGGTCATATTTTCAAAAAATACATATTTGTCTACGGCATAAATAATTAGTCAATGTTCGTTTATGTATTATTAATTTTGTCTTAGTTTTTGGATATTTGTGTCCACCGCATCAGCGACATATCATTGCAGACTTCTAGAATGCCCACCGTACAGGACTAATTCCGCCCAGTACAAGGTCCACGACCCTAAAGTCGTTGGGCTGCGTTAAATCGATAAGACACATTTTACACATAAGTAGGGCGCTGGTATTAGATTTGAGTTTACTGTCTCAATAAACTCACACCTGCATTACGAACTCACTGCAGCTATAATTAATTGTTAGAGCTTTCTTGAAAACTGAGCTACAACTAATACCGATAGCGACATCAAACAGTTTAAGTTGTCAGTACGCGAGAAGTGTGCCAGGTTCACCGGAGGGACTGGAAGGGATTTCGGTAAGTTTAAAGTAATTCAAAAGCGTAGTATTATTTTTAACATTTAAAAATTCTAATAGGCTTATATCAAGAGTTATTGGTCAAAGAGTAGGATCTGAAAAGCTCGATTGCATTTCACTGCGAAGGCAACGTCAGCAAAATTCCTACTTAGTAAATAACTACAAGTTAATTGACTGATTGATTATTTATATAATGATCACAAGGTGGTTATTAAATAGCTAATGGTTCACAAATGATCCTACAGTATTATGTTTCTAACACGATTCTATGATATCCTAAGGTGGTTCTATTATAATTCTGAGATGATTCCATGATGGTCCTATTATGTTCCTATTATGTTTATAAGATAATTTTATAATGGCATAAAATGGTTCGATTATAGTTTCAAGATGGGCCTATTATGATTCTAAGATGATTCTGTGGTATCCTAAGATGATTCTGTTATATTTCCAAGTACTATTATAGTTCTAAGATGATTCTATGATATTCTAAGATGGTTCTATTATATTTCTATGTACTATTATAATTCTAACATGATTTTATGATATCCTAAGATGGTTCTATTATATTCCTAACACGATTCTGTGGAATCCTAAGATGGTTCTATTATATTTATAAGTACTATTATAATTATAAAGTGATTTTATGATATCCTAAGTTGGTTCTATTATATTTCTAAGTACTATTATAATTATAACATGATTTTATGATATCCTAAGATGGTTCTATTATATATCTAACACGATTCTGTGGAATCCTAAGATGGTTCTATTATATTTCTAAGTACCATTATAATTATAATATGATTTTATGATATCCTAAGTTGATTGTATTATATTTATAAGTACTATTATAATTATAACATGATTTTATGATATCCTAAGTTGATTATATTATATTTATAAGTACTATTATAATTATAACATGATTTTATGATATCCTAAGATGGTTCTATTATATTTCTAAGTACTATTATAATTATAACATGATTTTATGATATCCTAAGTTGATTATATTATATTTATAAGTACTATTATAATTATAACATGATTTTATGATATCCTAAGTTGATTATATTATATTTATAAGTACTATTATAATTATAACATGATTTTATGATATCCTAAGATGGTTATATTATATTTATAAGTACTATTATAATTATAACATGATTTTATGATATCCTAAGTTGATTATATTATATTTATAAGTACTATTATAATTATAACATGATTTTATGATATCCTAAGATGGTTCTATTATATTTCTAAGTACTATTATAATTATAACATGATTTTATGATATCATAAGTTGATTATATTATATTTATAAGTACTATTATAATTATAACATGATTTTATGATATCCTAAGATGGTTCTATTATATTTCTAAGTACTATTATAATTATAACATGATTTTATGATATCCTAAGTTGATTATATTATATTTATAAGTACTATTATAATTATAACATGATTTTATGATATCCTAAGTTGATTATATTATATTTATAAGTACTATTATAATTATAACATGATTTTATGATATCCTAAGATGGTTCTATTATATTTCTAAGTACTATTATAATTATAACATGATTTTATGATATCCTAAGTTGATTATATTATATTTATAAGTACTATTATAATTATAACATGATTTTATGATATCCTAAGATGGTTATATTATATTTATAAGTACTATTATAATTATAACATGATTTTATGATATCCTAAGTTGATTATATTATATTTATAAGTACTATTATAATTATAACATGATTTTATGATATCCTAAGATGGTTCTATTATATTTCTAAGTACTATTATAATTATAACATGATTTTATGATATCCTAAGTTGATTATATTATATTTATAAGTACTATTATAATTATAACATGATTTTATGATATCCTAAGTTGATTATATTATATTTATAAGTACTATTATAATTATAACATGATTTTATGATATCCTAAGATGGTTCTATTATATTTCTAAGTACTATTATAATTATAACATGATTTTATGATATCCTAAGTTGATTATATTATATTTATAAGTACTATTATAATTATAACATGATTTTATGATATCCTAAGTTGATTATATTATATTTATAAGTACTATTATAATTATAACATGATTTTATGATATCCTAAGATGGTTCTATTATATTTATAAGTACTATTATAATTATAACATGATTTTATGATATCCTAAGATGGTTCTATTATATTTATAAGTACTATTATAATTATAACATGATTTTATGATATCCTAAGATGGTTCTATTATATTTCTAAGTACTATTATAATTATAACATGATTTTATGATATCCTAAGTTGATTATATTATATTTATAAGTACTATTATAATTATAACATGATTTTATGATATCATAAGATGGTTCCATTATATTTCTAAGTACTATTGTAATTATAACATGATTTTATGATATCCTAAGATGGTTCTATTATATTTTAAGACCCTGCAGGGGGTGCAGACTAGTTGCACATATTGAGAGGATTTAGACGTCCCTCCCGGTACCCGAGTCTAACACACACTTACATTTACAACACTACACTTACGATTTTAGCACTTTACACTTACACTTACATTTATGGTGGCGATAATAGTGTGCTTTTCGCCTTAAAATAATTATATATATATATATATATATATATATATATATATTTTTTTTTTTTTTTTTTTTTGTTCTAAGACGACTGTGTGGTATCCTAAGTTGTTTCTATGATAGTTCTAAGATAACCTT
>CM040182.1:68257900-68270400 GCA_022606455.1 Callitettix versicolor | reverse complement strand
AATGTTAGTCGTTTACACCATAACTAACATTTTGTACTGGACCGGTCTTTTTGTGAAAGACAATGGTTTAGTTAAGCGTCAAGAATAGTGGACGTAGTTTCAAGCAGTTATTGTAAAATATTAAGTAGAAGCCATTTAAGTTAAATTGTACGAGTTTTCATTTTATTTTAGAAGATTAAACTGCTCTTTAAATACAACAGAAAAGACGCGTTACGTAGATTTTACAATTCTAAATATTTGTGTCACTGAATGTTAATTAAATTGTTTGAAGTATACGAAGAGAAATATATTTAGTACTAGAAAATTTAAAGACTTTGAGTTTGAAATCAGTAATAAACAAACGTATTGAAATAGCAATTGTTCGTTTGATCTCACTGAATCACGAACTCGCCCGTATCGGTTGTAAGATCCAATTTACTGTTTAGAAAGGTGTGAGGTTTGTAGAGTCGTCTTATCAGGCTTTATGTGCATTGCCTGAAGCAAAAGCATCAAAGTTTAATCAAAACTCAGCGGCGGCAGGCAAATAGTCGCGATTAGGAGTTTATTAATTAGAATTAATTAATTAAAAATGCCGGAAAGCCCTGGGCAGTAGGTTGTACCTTTCCTTTTTTTCTTGCGACAGCCGTTGTAGAAAAAGAATAAAGGAAAAACAAAATCAGTGGTCACAAGGATAAATAGTGAATAACTCCTCTAGAAACGCGAAAACGACCGTCGTAACGCACATGTTTATTGACCTTTCAAGGATTCCGCCCGGGCAAGGGTTTTCAGACACTGTTGGAATATTAGGGTCCGTTAGTGGAGAAAAACCGGTATTTGTATTTGTAAGAAATACTGACAAGAAAGTAGTGTATCGAGTACTCAAGTTATACTCGATAGGATACAGAGAGGTTTTGACATTACCTACGTGAAGAAAGATATCTTCAGCACGGTGCTACATTAGCTATGTCGACTTACGTACACTAACTGCACCGACCTATGAACATAACAGCTTTGCTATACCAATCTACGTACACTAATTGTATATCTATGTCCACCTACGTACAATAATAGCATAGCTATGTTGACCTACGTACAGTAGTGGAATACCTATGTCAACCAACTTACAATATGGCATTATCACACCGACCTATGCACACTAATGGCATAGCTATTACACCTACGTACATTATGGCACTACTAGTACACCGACTTGCGTACATTATGGCATGGCTTTACCGACTTGTATACATTATGGCATGACTATACCGACTTGCGTACATTATGGTATGGCTATACCTACTTGCTTACATTATGGCATGACTATACCGACTTGCATACATTATGGTATGGCTATACCTACTTGCTTACATTATGGCATGACTATACCGACTTGTATACATTATGGCATGACTATACCGACTTGCATACATTATGGCATGGCTATACCTACTTGCTTACATTATGGCATGGCTATACCGACTTCCTTACATTATGGCATGGCTATACCGACTTGCTTACATTATGGCATGAATATACCGACTTGCATACATTATGGCATGGCTATACCTACTTCCTTACATTATGCCATGACTATACCGACTTGCTTACATTATGGCATAGCTATTACACCTACGTACATTATGGCACTACTAGTACACCGACTTGCGTACATTATGGCATGGCTTTACCGACTTTCTTACATTATGGCATGGCTATACCGACTTGTATACATTATGGCATGACTATACCGACTTGCTTACATTATGGCATGGCTATACCTACTTGCTTACATTATGGCATGGCTATTCCGACTTGCTTACATTATGGCATGACTATACCGACTTGCATACATTATGGCATGGCTATACCGACTTGCTTACATTATGGCATGGCTGCGTTGACGTGAAATCATTAGGAATTGAGATATGCTTGTCAAAGTAACGCAGTGATTTAAAAAAGAATCTTTATAACTTGTGTTCAGTTTAACATTAAAAATTGATTTTAATAATTTTTAAGATTTGGAATATAATTGAATGTTGAATTAACTAATAACTATTTTTACTGAAAAAATTATTTTTTTTCTATTTAAATTTATTGATGACAAAGATACAAAGGAACATTAACACTTCCTTTGACTAATTGCCCTTTGGAGAATAATTATAAATTAAAAAAAAAACCATTTACAAAAAAATCTTAAATTATTTATTAGCGTTTGATTTAATTAATGCCATTATAGTGTATAAGCAAAACAATAATTTAAGGAGGAGATGACAAGAGAGAAAGGAGAACAGAGGGTAGAGAGTAGAGCATGCGAGTAGGGAAGGGGTTGGGAGATTGCTGGCGATATTGATCCGGTCCAGGCAGAACTACGTCACACAACACAGAGTAAGTTCCCTACATTGGGTTTGGGCAATAATTATTGAACTTATTGTGTTTACATAATTACAGTAATAAATATACACCGGCATACAACAAAGAAGTTCCCTACATTGTTGCTACGGAGTATTATTGCACTGGTTGTGTTTAATTAATTACATTAAAAGAAAGAAAAACTGGCACATTACGGTTCTCTACATTGCGATTAGGAAGCTATTATTACACTTATTGTGATTACATAATGACAACAATAAATAAACACTGATATTCAACAATGAAGTTCCCTACATTGCTGTCATGGAGTATTATTGCACTGATTGTGTTTACATAATTACAAAAATAAATATCCTAAAAGTGGCATATGACAGTTCTCTACATTGGGATTAGGAAGCTATTATTACACTTATTGTGATTACATAATGACAACAATAAATAAACACTGATATTCAACAATGAAGTTCCCTACATTGCTGTCATGGAGTATTATTGCACTGATTGTGTTTACATAATTACAAAAATAAATATCCTAAAAGTGGCATATGACAGTTCTCTACATTGGGATTAGGAAGCTATTATTACACTTATTGTGATTACATAATGACAACAATAAATAAACACTGATATTCAACAATGAAGTTCCCTACATTGCTGTCATGGAGTATTATTGCACTGATCGTAATTATGTAAACATAATTACAAAAATAAATATCCTAAAAGTGGCACATTATAGTTCTCTACATTGGGATCAGGAAGCTATTATTACACTTATTGTGATTATATAATGACAACAATAAATAAACACTGATATTCAACAATGAAGTTCCCTACATTGCTGTCATGGAGTATTGTTGCACTGATTGTGTTTACATAATTACAAAAATAAATATCCTAAAAGTGGCACATGACAGTTCTCTACATTGGGATTAGGAAGCTATTATTACACTTATTGTGATTATATAATGACGACAATAAATAAACACTGATATTCAACAATGAAGTTCCCTACATTGCTGTCATGGAGTATTATTGCACTGATCGTAATTATGTAAACATAATTACAAAAATAAATGTCCTTAAAGTGGCACATTATAGTTCTCTACATTGGGATCAGGAAGCTATTATTACACTTATTGTGATTACATAACGACAACAATAAATAAACACCGATATTCAACAATGAAGTTCCCTACATTGCTGTCATGGAGTGTTATTGCACTGTTGTGTTTACGTAATTACAAAAATAAATATCAAATAAACAAGGATGCTTCTTACATTGGAATTCGGCAATAATTGTTGCACTTATTGTAATTACGTGATGAAAACAATAAATAAACATTGACACACAACCTACGTGCAAGTTAGAGAATATTATTACATTGTCTGTGTTTGCTCTTAAACACTATTACTGCACATTTTGTGTATACAAATAACAAAATGTATAACAGATGTAGGAATCTGATGTGTCCAGATTTTTTGTCAATGATTTTCATTGTTCTTAATTGTTGTGTTTGAATGATGAGAACAACAAATAATCCCTGACACTTAAAAACGATGTTCAAAACATAGGAATTAAGAATGACTCTTATTGTTCTTAATTGTTGTGTTTGCATGACGAAAACAAGAAATAATCTCTGACACTTAAAAACGATGTTCAAAACATAGGAATTAAGAATGACTCATTGTTCTTAATTGTTGTGTTTGCATGACGAGAACAAGAAATAATCTCTGACACTTAAAAACGATGTTCAAAACATAGGAATTAAGAATGACTCATTGTTCTTAATTGCTGTGTTTGCATGACGAGAACAATAAATAAACTGTAATACTTAAAAAAAAAAAAATATACAAAACATTAAGAATGATTCAAACTGTTTTTACTTGTTTTGTTTATATGATGTGAATAATACAAAAACCCTGAGACATAAAAAGTCGTTAAAACGTAGTAATTTGGAATGATTTCCATTGTTCTTCATTGTTGTGTTTACACGATGTGAATAATAAATAATTCTTTACACATAAAAAAATGTTCAAAACATAGGAATAAAAATGATTCTCATTGTTCATACTTTTTTTGTTTACACGATGTGAGTAAATATTTTATTTATTGTGCTCACATGATGAGATGACAACAATAGGTAACTAGCACTCATCGCAGGGTGTTTACTTGTGCCCTACATAGACACTGAGCAATAATTATTGTAACTAACGTGTGTGTTTACATGACAATAACACATGCTATGGTTTACTTTAAAGGCTATTGCGAATATAATAATTTTATAAATATAAAAAAAACAAGTTTTTAAAATTTTTACACGATTTTTTCTCTCCTTTTTATTTTGTTATTTATTAATTTTTTTTTTTTGTGTTTAACGTCCGACTATTGTGCACACTTGGGCTAATGCAGACGATGGGATGATTTATAGCGTATGAAAATGCCAAGCCCTGGCCGGGAATCGAACCCGGGGTCCTCGGGGTGAAAGCCCAGTACGCTATCCACTAGGCCACCGAGGCGGCTACTCTCCTTTTTAAATTTATAAGATCGAAATTAGCAGATAAAATTACAGAATAAAATTCCACTTCAACAATTTTATAAATTGTAAGCTACGAACCTTTGATGCGTTTTTTTACAACCTTGAAAGAATTATTTGCGTCTAGATAATTGATTTTTATGTAGTAGCAAATTAAGACAAAAATTAATTATTTTCAAATGATTTCAGTCATAGTTAGTTGTATTTATTTTCATTTTTTATAGATATACATTGAAAGATTTACTTAAATTTAAATTTATTTTAATCATGCCGGACATTCGAACACATTCTAAGGTCGAATCTAAACAATTAATTTGCGTCTTCGTTAAGCTCGTGCTTTCCTTGAAATATTTTTTTCTTTTTTACTTCAGTGCGGACGTATATGGCTGAAATATAGGCGAAGTGACAGTTCCAAAAAATAAAAAAGTTCGACAAAGGTCAACGCCGACACATTTTTGTTCTTAAATTAAGTTAATACAGAATAAAACACTGTGACCGCGTTCTACACTCGAAGCTTACCGGCTGTTCACTGTCCGAACAGCTTTATTTATTTTCATGAAACGAACGCTTATTGAAGACATTGATTAAACCTGAGCGCACGTCTGCATTGTAAGTCTTGCGAAGTAACACCCCGAGTGACGAATCGGAAAAACTCTAAGATTTCCCATTATTAAAAAACCTTTCGACTTTCCTTATTATAGGTGCAGTCCTAACTTCCCCAAACGGTAATAAGTATAAATAGTGAACAGACTTGCACATTCGGAAAGAAATGGTGCCCGTATAGACTACAATTTCAATAAAAGTCAAATTAGTATTTCGTAACTCAGCCTGCAGAACAATGGCGATGATCCGTCTTTTCAAACAAAATTCTATTCAGCGATGAACCAAACTTTTGTTTCCCAGAAGGTCAGTCAGCAAAATACTCCTTACAGGTGAAAAACAAACCCTCATTAGATGAAAAGAAAATGGTGAGTAATTCGAAAAGACTTTCTTTTTCGTGCTTGTTTTGAATACGTAAACGTGTTTCGGGATGATATCCTTGAACGTTCAAGGTTCACTTCTTGAACGATTTGAAGAAAAGAACGACTTCGAGGTTGGTACTCGTGTTCATTAGAGGAGTCAGTTAGGACCTATCTTGATGAGCGATTTCCTGAACATCGTTGGGTGGAACGTTAACGGCTGCTACAAGCTGTGGCATCGTTGAAGTTTTATTCACGACAAGATCATGCGGCCGGCTGCTACAAGCTGTGGCTTCGCTGGCAGACATGGTCCTATATTTTCAGACTTACTCTTTGTGTTGCAAACAAAAATCCCAATTTCATTATTGCCACACAGCCACCGGACACATATTTAAATAATGAGGATTATGACCTATTTCTTCTGTCCAGTGGTCACTTCGTAGAGGCTACAGTGTTTCATCTTCAGGCCGTAGTTAACAAAACACTACCGGCAAAAGTTAATTGGTTTGGCCAAACACTAGCGTGCAACTCGTATGCCGTTCCAGTCCGGACTCGAACCAAATTTTATCGTTGTGCATTTTCATAAAAACCGTATAACTGTGTTTAGTGTTTGTAACGTGTGTTTGCAATGTTTTGTTGACTTTGCGACGACTTCTACAGAAGTGTTGCGGGCTGAAGATGAAACGGTGAAGTTTTGAGACCGCGGTAGCCTTTACGAGGTGAGTAAAAAAAAAACACACTAGACGGAAGATTTTTTTTTTTTAACGTCCGACTATTGTGCACACTTGGGCTAATGCAGACGATGGGATGATTTATAGCGTATGAAAATGCCAAGCCCTCGCCGGGAATCGAACCCGGGTCCTCGGGGTGAGAGCCTAGTACGCTATCCACTAGGCCACCGAGGCGGCTAGAGGCGGAAGAAAATAGATCATAATTCTAACTATAAGAATCCCAAGTTTATACGTGTTTGTAGCTTTAAATAGACCCCTTAAAGATCAAAATATATTGACAAGATTTTAAGAAAGTTTTTACTGTTAACGATACAATGTATTTTTTAAAAATTTACGTTTCTGTTCGGGCACTGAAAAGCTATTTTTAACACTATTTAAACATAACCTGAACGTGGTAAAGCTTGTGGCACTGTGCCTGACCGAAATCGACCGATCGTTATTATTATTTTTTTTTAACGTCCGACTATCGTGCACACTTATTCTAATGCAGACGATGGAATGATTTATAGCGTATGAAAATGCCAAACCCTGGCCGGGAATTGAACCCGGGTCCTCGGGATGACCCAGTACGCTATCAACTAGGCCACCCAGGCGGCCCCTTCCGTTCGTTAAAATGGAGTTAGTTTACTCTACTTTCAAAATATTTTAAAATTTCTTCTCTAAGCAAACCTAACAAAAATATAACATTTTTGTTAATTTTACGGTTTTTTTGATCAGTTTTTAAATTAAACACTGTATTTATATAATAAGAAGGGCAAGCCACAGCTTACTCCGAATAAAAGCATACATTTATTTTTTTATTGTTTTAAAAAACATAGATAATCGTTTATTCTAGTTCAAGCTTTTCGAAAGACTCTAGTCATCTTTATTTCTGAACTTTATTGTCATCCTTATATGAATTTTCCATTAAAGTAAATCTTATCGGAATCATTTGGAAAAGTATAAAAGGAAGAAGGCGATTGTCTTACCTAACCCTTTTCCCCTCTCCGCTCTCCCGTGGAAACCAATAAGATTCCTCCGGTTTTGAAGGGACTTTTATTAGTTTCAAGTTTGAAGGGAAGTGTGAAATGAATGAGTGGAAGTTTTGTTTGTTTGATTTTACCACAAAAGTAGGCCCTATTATTTATTGTTTAGCTTAACTGAACGTATGGAAGTGCACGTTATTATTTTATTTCTTCCTTAGCCTATATGAAGTAGGAAGTAGGTTAGAGTATGGAGTATATCTTCGAAATTTCGATGGGTACATCACCTTTAAAAAAGATCAGTCTACCTCCAGGTACGTTTTTTAATACAAATAAGACGTTGTAATTTGACATTATATAATATAAATATTATATATATATGTCATTATGTTCAGTATAATGATCTGCCAATTCTACAGTATATAGCTTCGTCAATTCTACTTCGTTGACGCGTTTCGGAGAACCTCCATCTTCAAAAACTATATCTATACTGGTCACCAATATTATGGCCTGTCCTATTTATAATTTTCTATCTCCACCTTGTACCCCTCCTTTATTCAACACGTATACATTAAATCTGACGTGCTCGCTTCTGATTGGCTCCTTTCAAACTTTCTTTTTAACGGTCGTCCCTTCTGTTAATTTTTGAAAATTTTTAGATTTTTAAACGTAATATCTGCTTGCGACGATTTCTGTTCATTTATTATGTTTTCTCCCTTTAATTCAGCATAATAAATGAACAGATATCGTTCCTATTAAAATTATAAGTAGGACGGACCATAATGTTGGTGACCAGTATAGATATAGTTTTTGAAGATGGAGGTTCTCCGAAACGCGTCAACGAAAGTAGAATTGACGAAGCTAGGGAAGGCAGATCATTATAATGAACATAGTGACAATAATCCTAGCAGAAAAGAAGAAGAATATAAAAAGAATATATATATATATATATATATATATATATACACACATATATATATATATATATATATATATATATATATATATATAATATTTGAAATTATTTGAACATTTCTTCTTCTCCTTTCGATGAGGCCTGCTAGGGACCACGTGACAATTTCAATTCTTCACACTTAGCTGTTTTCTCTTCCGTTCCCTCCAATATTCCCTCATCCTTTCACTATGCAGACTATTTCTGTCTTCGGACCACTTCGCACCAGGTTTCTTCTGCAATCTTCCTTGGAATCCCTCCATACTCAATATCCTCTTTCTAAAAATCTCTCTGTCAGCGTTTCTTCTTCTTTTATATTATTTCTTTCTATTTATTTATTCTATTTATTTATTGTATTTATTTATTTATCTATTTATTTATTTCTATTTATTTATTCTATTCTATTTATTTGAACATTTATTTTACATTGATTTATAATTATGGGACATTTAATTAGGTATTATTGTTTTTTTGCCAACATCGCAAAACATTTTATAATGTTTAAAAATGAAAGTTAATGCTTTATTGCACTTGCGGTGCCTACTTTTTGTTTTATTCAACTTTATTGCACTGAACATCTGATCATTACACGCATAAACTGCTATGAGGCATATATATATATATATATATATATATATATATATATATATATATATATAAAAAAACTATTTAGTTTTAGAAAGACTTCATTGTAATTTTTTGTAGCTTATTTATCACCATCAGAAACTTGGGAATGTTACTGAACCATAGATAAGCTTACCTAAATATTTTATTCTATATACTATGACCACAATTAATTATGTGTCCTTATTACTGTTTTGTCAGTGAATGACAAGTCTTTCAAATACACTGAGCATAGGCCTAAATTCAGTTGATGTATGTAGTAACGAATATTAAAATCCAAGAATGATTTTGTGAATTAATACATCACCTATTTTTTTTAAAAAATTGTCAATAACTGACCACTGACGCGGTTTCCGCAACTATTCCTTCTCTCGTGATAAAATACGCACAAATTCCCTACTGCAGAGAAATTTCGCCACAATTGGCAACCCTGAAATGTTTAGTTACCTAGTCGACCACTCGACCAGCACAACACTACCACCACAACACTGGCCGCATGCGCAACTTAGAATCAGACTAGTTAATTTTATTGTTTGTTTCGCTGGTAAGGAAGCTTAAATACATAATTTGTGTTTTTATAAATGGTACATTATTTTAAGTTTTTATTTTCTAAAATGTAGGTTAATATAACAGGCTTGTTATTTTACGTGGTTTGTCACTGTGTTTTACATTATTCAAATGGAATTACATCTGGAAAGTAATCATTAAATTTTAAGGTTAGAACTTTGTTAATATGTTTTTAATTTTTCTTCATTCGATAAGTGCTGTTTATTTTCATCTGACCTAGATTTCATCCCAGCATTAGGCTATATTTTATTACTGAAATAAACATCTTGCTTTAATGTTTTAAGATAAAAAAAAATTGATTTCGACTTTCAAAGGTTTGATGTACTTTTTTGATTAATTAATTAATTTATTATCTCTTTATTTGTTTCACCCAACTTTGGGGTACACCAAATCAATCACTTTTTAATGTTCTGTACCTTCCTCATTATTGCTTCATTCGTTGTGATCTTGCTTTTCTTTCTTCGTCAAAGATTTGGATCGTTCGCTTGGATTTGACTTTGCCTTGGATTAATTAATTTATTATTATTATTGTATTTATTTTTTTTGTAAAAATGGTTCTTATTTTTACAGTTTTGTCTTATAATCAGTTTTGAGGTTATGTTAGTCACTTTTATTTTCGATTTTTATCGTACTTCTTCGTAGTTTCCGCGCTTTTATATTTTGGATTATTGTTTTTAGGCATGTAATAAAGCGTTTTAGTAAAAAAAATATCGAAAATCCAGGATAGGCTACACTGCATATTTACCCAATATAAACTTTAAAAATATGACTTAAGGATCTATCATGGTTTTATATTAGTCAAACACCTTATGCCTACTGATTTTGAGTTCACGTTTTAACAATGTTTGGCATAGTGGTTTCAAGTGCAAAAGTAAGGCAATCATTTTAAAACATATCCAAGGTTAAGTGTCTTTCCAAAAAAATTAAAGCACTTGGAACCGTTTAAATGAAACGACAAAACGTAGCCTTTTGCTTGCGATGTACATAAGCACACCGGCTGCAATGAAACATTAATGTTTCCTAGTAAATATGTTGTGTAGGATGTTTTCGATAATTTTTTTCGCTAAAACACATTATTACATGCCCAAAAGCAATAATCAAAAACATAAAAGCACGGGAAGTACTTCAAAAATAGAAAATAAAAGTGACACATAACCTCAAAATTGCTACTGTGCGAAAGTAAGTAACATGTTTTTGATCGCTAAAACGATAAAAAACCTTTATTTTTTTCAAAATTCTCGATAACTAACTGACACGGTTGTTGGACAGTGAAGCTAACATGGTTGTTGGACGATAAAACACCTGTTTAAAAACAAATTAATAAACTAAATTTTACGTAAGTTTTGTCTGAAATATTGCTAGGTAGTAGGAAGTTACTCGTAGGACAGAATATATTAAAAGATAATTGTTACGTCCTAGATATACAGGTATGAATAGTTATACGTAAATAAACAACTTTGTTATAGATTTAGGGCAACACTCTTGGGTTTTCAAATATTCGTTATATCCTTAGAAGTTCAAACAATTTACTTAAATTTTCATAATTTCGGTAGGTAGTGTCTATAAAGTTACTAAAATAGGTATAACTTTGTAAATTAAATTTTGTAATTTGAAAGTATAGAGCCTATTTTGTTTGGTTTTCCAAAACGATGAAGTAATCTTTTTATAGTCCGTATATTGCATGGCCTATTATCGGGCGACCATTAGTATTAAAGTATCAGTGCTGCATTTGTAAAAAAATTAAATAAATAACTTGAGGCAGAAAATATATAAAAACTTGTTTTCAGTAGGTAGCACTGTAAACTTACCAAAATTAGCTATAGGCCCTAAATATTATGCTGAGTTTTAAAGTTAGGCTTTTTAAAGTTAAAGTTTTAAATTTTAGCTTTTAATAAATTAAAAATTCAGCTAACTAATTAAAAGCACTGGATTGAAAAATTATTAAATTGAGGTGCACATTAGAACTTTAAAACTTTTGTTGTTTAGTTTTCTAACCTAAAAAAAAAGTTAGGGGTTTTCTACAACCTTAAAAAAACACGAACATTAAAGAGTTTATTTACGTCAAAGTCTCTTTATACAAGCAGTCTAAAGTGTTTTGTTTAATCGTAAGTTTAACCTATGTTAGATTAAAGGACATTAGAGGACATTGTTTACATGTTTCAAAGTTATAAGCTTATAATTGCGTGAGGGTTTTAAAGCGGTATTTTCTGTAATATCGGTTTCAAAATCTTTTACAAAGAACTTTGTCCGGATGAAATTATAAAAGTATTTAAAGTAATTTTTAAAGCCAATTAAAATTTAAATTCCTAATTTTGAAAGTAAACTTAATGTGTATTCTGTTGATTCTTAGAAACTCGTGTGATTTTATTCGGTTCTGAGGACATCGGAAATAATTTTGAAAGTTCGTGTGTTATAAAAACTCTTTAGTCCTACAGTAAATTTTGTGTTTGTATATATTTTTTGGGAAAGAAACATTCCATATAGAATTTGTCAGATAATTACGTAACTCGCCCTTTATAGCCTAAGAACTAGTGGAAGAAATAGACGCTTTGTAGGCTAACACTTCGTTTAGGCTCTATATTTCTGCATGCTATTTTCGCATTTTTGTTGTTTGACGTTTGTCTGGAATGTTGAATATAATTTAAATAATTTTTCACAACCTTTGACACTCAAAACAAAATTAGCTTCACGTCAGTGTACAGTAATTCCAGATTCCTTTTGAGAATAATGGATAGGCCTACTGATATTATGTCACTCCGCTTGCAGTTCATTTGTAAACTTCAATTTTTCTACTTTTACAAATGAATTTTCTTATTTGAATG
>CM040182.1:68230400-68255400 GCA_022606455.1 Callitettix versicolor | reverse complement strand
CTTCAGAAGAAAGAAATATAAAAGAGTGTGTGAGTTAAAGAATTTAAATAAATTTTACACCATTTTTTCCTTTTTTTTCATGAAGTGTAATGAGACACAGATAAATATAAAGTTTTTTAATTCATTACACTTTTTGTGGTCCTGTTGCAATTTACAAACATATATATATATATATATATATATATATATATATATATATATATAGAGAGAGAGAGAGAGAGAGAGAGAGGAGAGAGAGAGGGAGGGAGGGAGGGAGGGAGAGAGAGAGAGAGAGCAGTGCGATTTCTGATTTAGAACGAGAATAACCTCGAAGATGCCAGAAACGATTCTGGCAAAACGTTGGAACGTTTCATCTGCAAACCGTGCATCGGTTTTAAATATTATTCGCTCGCGCGCGTGTTTGTGTGGTGTGTGTGTGTGTGTGTGTGTGTGTGTGTGTGTGTGTGTGTGTGTGTGTGTGTGTGTGTGTGTGTGTGTGTGTGTGTGTGTGTGTGTGTGTGTGTGTGTGTGTGTGTGTGTGTGTGTGTGTGTGTGTGTGTGTGTGTGTGTGTGTGTGTGTGTGTGTGTGTGTGTGTGTGTGTGTGTGTGTGTGTGTGTGTGTGTGTGTGTGTGTGTGTGTGTGTGTGTGTGTGTGTGTGTGTGTGTGTGTGTGTGTGTGTGTGTGTGTGTGTGTGTGTGTGTGTGTGTGTGTGTGTGTGTGTGTGTGTGTGTGTGTGTGTGTGTGTGTGTGTGTGTGTGTGTGTGTGTGTGTGTGTGTGTGTGTGTGTGTGTGTGTGTGTGTGTGTGTGTGTGTGTGTGTGTGTGTGTGTGTGTGTGTGTGTGTGTGTGTGTGTGTGTGTGTGTGTGTGTGTGTGTGTGTGTGTGTGTGTGTGTGTGTGTGTGTGTGTGTGTGTGTGTGTGTGTGTGTGTGTGTGTGTGTGTGTGTGTGTGTGTGTGTGTGTGTGTGTGTGTGTGTGTGTGTGTGTGTGTGTGTGTGTGTGTGTGTGTGTGTGTGTGTGTGTGTAAATAATTTAGGCCTAATTCATCAATTAGTAGTTTAAATCGATTGCATATTAAACTAGTGATAAACTAATTAATATACAACAAATAATCCATATATCCTATAATCAAAAGTTTTGTTTTATTTCTTTAAGATTTTATTTAACCTTCGCAGGTACTCGGACACTCCCAGTTTTTATGTAGGCCTATGGGCATACTGTATTTCACTTCACTGTTTTCATTCGCATCCTTTGTGTATTATATTTTGAGAGGTCTTCTCAGTGCATCGTCCTTCATCTGAGCACGAACAGAAAGATACCAGTATCGGCAATGGCAGCAAGATGCGTCTAGGCACGTTTCAGAATTTGATGAAACGTAAGTATTACTCCTCAGATGTTATTATTACTTGTACTATAAATATAAAAATAATACCACACGAAGCAGATTTTATTAAATTCCTCAAAATATTCCTTTGTATAGTAGTGTAGTGTTGCAGTCTTCCTTGTGAAGATGTCGTGTAGGCACCACCTTACGCACCTTACAGTCCACAGTTTCTTTTACATCTCACGGAATGGACCAAGAGAAAAGATAAAAAAGAGTAGGGGGAGAAGAAGAGAGGGAGAGAGTATCGTTTGATCGTCTTATCATTACCCCCTCTATACTAACTCTTTACCCTCTACCCCACTGATCGATTAAAAGGTATAACAAATGTGAAGTGATCTTCACAGGCGTGTAGGCAGTGATCTACTTCTCTTCGGTCTCAGGACGAGGACTCTTCGCTTCCTTAAACACTACAGGATGTTTACCGAGTGTACTAGCAAACATCGATTTAACTCTAGTCGAAACATAACACTATCAAAGAGAAAGTAAGTACACGCGATGCAGGAATTTTTGTGCGTAAATTGTCGTGTTTTGTCGGTCCCGTGAGATAAGAGTCCGGGCACGAGTGTGAAAAAAACAAACGTTCCGATTTTGTTTAGGCCGTACCTTTAGGGTTTTATAAATTTTCAATAGCTCGCATTCGTTTTGGAAAAATATTCTAAATTTTCTCAAAAATCTGCTACGGAAATATTTAAGAAATGTTGATTCAGTCAACGAAAGGAATGTGCTTCAGATTCGCATCGAAATTTGACAGTAGCTGTTTGACAGACTACAAGGTGTAACAATAACTCAGTAAAAGGTGCAAAGCTAATGACTAAAGCTAAGTTGACGTTTGCTAGCTAGCCCAGTGTTACATGTTTACTGTAATGTTTTCAATCAGTTTTAAGAGTACAAAAAAAGGCTTGCTCGATATCGCGTTCAGTTTTCCAAAAAACGTGTTCATAATTTTCTGTAAATTAATTAAAAGGGCTTCATAATTTTGTAATCTTTACAACTTGTGATTTTAACTTGGTAAAAAAATGTATGTATCTGGCTAACCTTCAGGGTATCTGAGTACGTATTATATTGCTACACTGTAGCAGTTTTCATTTATTTTATTGTAGTCTATTAATTATTATTTAAAATTGCTCATGTTCTGTAGGTCACTTTTATTGTTCACATAACCAGGACAAATACCTGCAGGCCCCATGTCATCCTCATAAACTTTCTGAACATTTGGTTTTCATATTCCGTTTTTTAAAACGAATTTAAAAATGACAGTATCTTTATAGAGGACATGTTTTGTTCAACGACTAAGCTGTATTTTAGTCAACGGTTATACTGCGTTTAATCGATATTTTGTTCAACGACTAAGCTGTATTTTAGTCAACGGTTATACTGCATTTAATCGATATTTTGTTCAACGACTAAGCTGTATTTTATTTAACGGTTATACTGTGTTTAATCGATATTTTGTTCAACGACTAAGCTGTATTTTAGTCAACGGTTATACTGTGTTTAATCGATATTTTTTCAACGACTAAGCTGTATTTTATTTAACGGTTATACTGTGTTTAATCGATATTTTGTTCAACGACTAAGCTGTATTTTATTTAACGGTTATACTGTGTTTAATCGATATTTTGTTCAACGACTAAGCTGTATTTTAGTCAACGGTTATACTGTGTTTAATCGATATTTTGTTCAACCACTAAGCTGTATTTTATTTAACGGTTATACTGTGTTTAATCGATATTTTGTTCAACGACTAAGCTGTATTTTAGTCAACGGTTATACTGTGTTTAATCGATATTTTTTCAACGACTAAGCTGTATTTTATTTAACGGTTATACTGTGTTTAATCGATATTTTGTTCAACGACTAAGCTGTATTTTATTTAACGGTTATACTGTGTTTAATCGATATTTTGTTCAACGACTAAGCTGTATTTTATTTAACGGTTATACTGTGTTTAATCGATATTTTGTTCAACGACTAAGCTGTATTTTATTTAACGGTTATACTGTGTTTAATCGATATTTTGTTCAACGACTAAGCTGTATTTTAGTCAACGGTTATACTGTGTTTAATCGATATTTTTTCAACGACTAAGCTGTATTTTATTTAACGGTTATACTGTGTTTAATCGATATTTTGTTCAACGACTAAGCTGTATTTTATTTAACGGTTATACTGTGTTTAATCGATATTTTGTTCAACGACTAAGCTGTATTTTAGTCAACGGTTATACTGTGTTTAATCGATATTTTGTTCAACCACTAAGCTGTATTTTATTTAACGGTTATACTGTGTTTAATCGATATTTTGTTCAACGACTAAGCTGTATTTTAGTCAACGGTTATACTGTGTTTAATCGATATTTTTTCAACGACTAAGCTGTATTTTATTTAACGGTTATACTGTGTTTAATCGATATTTTGTTCAACGACTAAGCTGTATTTTATTTAACGGTTATACTGTGTTTAATCGATATTTTGTTCAACGACTAAGCTGTATTTTAGTCAACGGTTATACTGTGTTTAATCGATATTTTGTTCAACGACTAAGCTGTATTTTATTTAACGGTTATACTGTGTTTAATCGATATTTTGTTCAACGACTAAGCTGTATTTTATTTAACGGTTATACTGTGTTTAATCGATATTTTGTTCAACGACTAAGCTGTATTTTAGTCAACGGTTATACTGTGTTTAATCGATATTTTGTTCAACGACTAAGCTGTATTTTATTTAACGGTTATACTGTGTTTAATCGATATTTTGTTCAACGACTAAGCTGTATTTTAGTCAACGGTTATACTGTGTTTAATCGATATTTTGTTCAACGACTAAGCTGTATTTTAGTCAACGGTTATACTGTGTTTAATCGATATTTTGTTCAACGACTAAGCTGTATTTTATTTAACGGTTATACTGTGTTTAATCGATATTTTGTTCAACGACTAAGCTGTATTTTATTTAACGGTTATACTGTGTTTAATCGATATTTTGTTCAACGACTAAGCTGTATTTTATTTAACGGTTATACTGTGTTTAATCGATATTTTTCAACGACTAAGCTGTATTTTATTTAACGGTTATACTGTGTTTAATCGATATTTTGTTCAACGACTAAGCTGTATTTTATTTAACGGTTATACTGTGTTTAATCGATATTTTGTTCAACGACTAAGCTGTATTTTATTTAACGGTTATACTGTGTTTAATCGATATTTTGTTCAACGACTAAGCTGTATTTTAGTCAACGGTTATACTGTGTTTAATCGATATTTTGTTCAACGACTAAGCTGTATTTTATTTAACGGTTATACTGTGTTTAATCGATATTTTGTTCAACGACTAAGCTGTATTTTATTTAACGGTTATACTGTGTTTAATCGATATTTTGTTCAACGACTAAGCTGTATTTTAGTCAACGGTTATACTGTGTTTAATCGATATTTTGTTCAACGACTAAGCTGTATTTTATTTAACGGTTATACTGTGTTTAATCGATATTTTGTTCAACCACTAAGCTGTATTTTATTTAACGGTTATACTGTGTTTAATCGATATTTTGTTCAACGACTAAGCTGTATTTTATTTAACGGTTATACTGCGTTTAATCGATATTTTATTCAACCACTAAGCTGTATTTTATTTAACGGTTATACTGTGTTTAATCGATATTTTGTTCAACGACTAAGCTGTATTTTATTTAACGGTTATACTGTGTTTAATCGATATTTTGTTCAACGACTAAACTGTATTTTATTTAACGGTTATACTGTGTTTAATCGATATTTTGTTCAACCACTAAGCTGTATTTTTATTTAACGGTTATACTGTGTTTAATCGATATTTTGTTCAACGACTAAGCTGTATTTTATTTAACGGTTATACTGCGTTTAATCGATATTTTATTCAACCACTAAGCTGTATTTTATTTAACGGTTATACTGTGTTTAATCGATATTTTGTTCAACGACTAAGCTGTATTTTATTTAACGGTTATACTGTGTTTAATCGATATTTTGTTCAACGACTAAACTGTATTTTATTTAACGGTTATACTGTGTTTAATCGATATTTTGTTCAACCACTAAGCTGTATTTTATTTAACGGTTATACTGTGTTTAATCGATATTTTGTTCAACGACTAAGCTGTATTTTATTTAACGGTTATACTGCGTTTAATCGATATTTTATTCAACCACTAAGCTGTATTTTATTTAACGGTTATACTGTGTTTAATCGATATTTTGTTCAACGACTAAGCTGTATTTTTATTTAACGGTTATACTGTGTTTAATCGATATTTTGTTCAACGACTAAGCTGTATTTTATTTAACGGTTATACTGTGTTTAATCGATATTTTGTTCAACGACTAAGCTGTATTTTATTTAACGGTTATACTGTGTTTAATCGATATTTTGTTCAACGACTAAGCTGTATTTTATTTAACGGTTATACTGCGTTTAATCGATATTTTATTCAACCACTAAGCTGTATTTTATTTAACGGTTATACTGTGTTTAATCGATATTTTGTTCAACGACTAAGCTGTATTTTATTTAACGGTTATACTGTGTTTAATCGATATTTTGTTCAACGACTAAGCTGTATTTTATTTAACGGTTATACTGTGTTTAATCGATATTTTGTTCAACGACTAAGCTGTATTTTAGTCAACGGTTATACTGTGTTTATTCGATATTTTGTTTAACCATGCCTATTTTTTTCTAGTAATAGGTGCGATCGCAAAGTTTTAAGACTAGTCTTGCATAACAAATTGGCAGCACTTACAGTTTATTTGGTGGATCCACTTGAAAGTAGTGGCGTTATTTTGTTGCCTTAATTTATATTTTGTTAAGTTATGTAAGTGTATCTACTATATTATGTTTAACCGCTAAATTTAGTTTTACGTTTAACATGTATATTTCATTTTAATATTTAATATTGTATTAACTGTATTTAATTTTTACCTTCTTTAGTTTGTGAAATAAGTTAATGCTTAGCTACTTTATTATGCTTAACCAAAATATTCATAAACTTACTATATTTTTTATCACTATGTTTTTTTTTAGTCCAAATGCTGTGTTACTTGTAACCGTTATACGCTGCTTTGTTGAAATATTATATTCTTTTCTAACAGTTATATCTTGTTTAACCAAGATGTGTATTCTTAATGCGCTGTTCAAATATTTGCCTGTATTATCTATAACAGCTTTATCCACTATTGTTTAACCGGACTTGTGACGCCTGAAACAATGCTAATTAAACTGGATCTGTCTAGGAATACACGAACTCGTGGTTTCAAAGTAAGTCCCTAGTCTATCTGTAGTACTGAACTTATCTCTAGTACTAACTTGTTTTAATCGTTTAGTAATTGTTTTATTTTAAAGAAAAAAATAACATTTTGGGACCATTCATAGCCTACTTTTGTATTTAAATATGCAGTGTTTCTGAAAAAATGTCTGTGCCGAATGTGCTTAGTTTATAAGGCATATTTAGTAAAATTAAATATTTCAATAACTCTTTTGACAATTTAAAAAAGCCTATCTCGTTATTAAATCAATTAATTACTCTTTCGAAGGTTCACGACGTGATCTGATGCATGGTTTCGTCATTGAATATTAACGTACTAAAGTGATAACTCACTGCTGGTGGCATCTTGCGGGAGAGTTTTCAACTACAGTGAAATAAATAATAGTACTGTGTATTTTCTCAAACGTCTCTTACCGTGTACTTGTAATTTGCAGCGTACCTAGCGGCAGATAGTCGTATTACTTGAACTTTAACCGTTAATATCGAGTACGGTTTTTACAATAATTGCTCTATTTCTGGTCCGTTTATATTCAACGATTTCGTCTATACGGCCGCGTATTTGTGTGTGTTTGCACGGATACATCGTCTATACGGCCGCGTATTTGTGTGTGTTTGCGGATACATCGTCTATACGGCCGCGTATTTGTGTGTGTTTGCACGGATACATCGTCTATACGGCAGCGTATTTGTGTGTGTTTGCACGGATACATCGTCTATACGGCCGCGTATTTGTGTGTGTTTGCACGGATACATCGTCTATACGGCCGCGTATTTGTGTGTGTTTGCACGGATACATCGTCTATACGGCCGCGTATTTGTGTGTGTTTGCACGGATACATCGTCTATACGGCCGCGTATTTGTGTGTGTTTGCACGGATACATCGTCTATACGGCCGCGTATTTGTGTGTGTTTGCACGGATACATCGTCTATACGGCCGCGTATTTGTGTGTGTTTGCACGGATACATCGTCTATACGGCAGCGTATTTGTGTGTGTTTGCACGGATACATCGTCTATACGGCCGCGTATTTGTGTGTGTTTGCACGGATACATCGTCTATACGGCCGCGTATTTGTGTGTGTTTGCACGGATACATCGTCTATACGGCCGCGTATTTGTGTGTGTTTGCACGGATACATCGTCTATACGGCCGCGTATTTGTGTGTTTTGCACGGATACATCGTCTATACGGCCGCGTATTTGTGTGTGTTTGCACGGATACATCGTCTATACGGCCGCGTATTTGTGTGTGTTTGCACGGATACATCGTCTATACGGCCGCGCGTTTGTGTGTGTTTGCACGGATACATCGTCTATACGGCCGCGTATTTGTGTGTGTTGCACGGATACATCGTCTATACGGCCGCGTATTTGTGTGTGTTTGCACGGATACATCGTCTATACGGCCGCGTATTTGTGTGTGTTTGCACGGATACATCGTCTATACGGCCGCGTATTTGTGTGTGTTTGCACGGATACATCGTCTATACGGCCGCGTATTTGTGTGTGTTTGCACGGATACATCGTCTATACGGCCGCGTATTTGTGTGTGTTTGCACGGATACATCGTCTATACGGCCGCGTATTTGTGTGTGTTTGCACGGATACATCGTCTATACGGCCGCGTATTTGTGTGTGTTTGCACGGATACATCGTCTATACGGCCGCGCGTATTTGTGTGTGTTTGTTTGCACGGATACATCGTCTATACGGCCGCGTATTTGTGTGTGTTTGCACGGATACATCGTCTATACGGCCGCGTATTTGTGTGTGTTTGCACGGATACATCGTCTATACGGCCGCGTATTTGTGTGTGTTTGCACGGATACATCGTCTATACGGCCGCGTATTTGTGTGTGTTTGCACGGATACATCGTCTATACGGCCGCGTATTTGTGTGTGTTTGCACGGATACATCGTCTATACGGCCGCGTATTTGTGTGTGTTTGCACGGATACATCGTCTATACGGCCGCGTATTTGTGTGTGTTTGCACGGATACATCGTCTATACGGCCGCGTATTTGTGTGTGTTTGCACGGATACATCGTCTATACGGCCGCGTATTTGTGTGTGTTTGCACGGATACATCGTCTATACGGCCGCGTATTTGTGTGTTTGCACGGATACATCGTCTATACGGCCGCGTATTTGTGTGTGTTTGCACGGATACATCGTCTATACGGCCGCGTATTTGTGTGTGTTTGCACGGATACATCGTCTATACGGCCGCGTATTTGTGTGTGTTTGCACGGATACATCGTCTATACGGCCGCGTATTTGTGTGTGTTTGCACGGATACATCGTCTATACGGCCGCGTATTTGTGTGTGTTTGCACGGATACATCGTCTATACGGCCGCGTATTTGTGTGTGTTTGCACGGATACATCGTCTATACGGCCGCGTATTTGTGTGTGTTGCACGGATACATCGTCTATACGGCCGCGTATTTGTGTGTGTTGCACGGATACATCGTCTATACGGCCGCGTATTTGTGTGTGTTTGCACGGATACATCGTCTATACGGCCGCGTATTTGTGTGTGTTTGCACGGATACATCGTCTATACGGCCGCGTATTTGTGTGTGTTTGCACGGATACATCGTCTATACGGCCGCGTATTTGTGTGTGTTTGCACGGATACATCGTCTATACGGCCGCGTATTTGTGTGTGTTTGCACGGATACATCGTCTATACGGCCGCGTATTTGTGTGTGTTTGCACGGATACATCGTCTATACGGCCGCGTATTTGTGTGTGTTTGCACGGATACATCGTCTATACGGCCGCGTATTTGTGTGTGTTTGCACGGATACATCGTCTATACGGCCGCGTATTTGTGTGTGTTTGCACGGATACATCGTCTATACGGCCGCGTATTTGTGTGTGTTTGCACGGATACATCGTCTATACGGCCGCGTATTTGTGTGTGTTTGCACGGATACATCGTCTATACGGCCGCGTATTTGTGTGTGTTTGCACGGATACATCGTCTATACGGCCGCGTATTTGTGTGTGTTTGCACGGATACATCGTCTATACGGCCGCGTATTTGTGTGTGTTTGCACGGATACATCGTCTATACGGCCGCGTATTTGTGTGTGTTTGCACGGATACATCGTCTATACGGCCGCGTATTTGTGTGTGTTTGCACGGATACATCGTCTATACGGCCGCGTATTTGTGTGTGTTTGCACGGATACATCGTCTATACGGCCGCGTATTTGTGTGTGTTTGCACGGATACATCGTCTATACGGCCGCGTATTTGTGTGTGTTTGCACGGATACATCGTCTATACGGCCGCGTATTTGTGTGTGTTTGCACGGATACATCGTCTATACGGCCGCGTATTTGTGTGTGTTTGCACGGATACATCGTCTATACTTCCGCGTATTTGTGTGTGTTTGCACGGATACATCGTCTATACGGCCGCGTATTTGTGTGTGTTTGCACGGATACATCGTCTATACGGCCGCGTATTTGTGTGTGTTTGCACGGATACATCGTCTATACGGCCGCGTATTTGTGTGTGTTTGCACGGATACATCGTCTATACGGCCGCGTATTTGTGTGTGTTTGCACGGATACATCGTCTATACGGCCGCGTATTTGTGTGTGTTTGCACGGATACATCGTCTATACGGCCGCGTATTTGTGTGTGTTTGCACGGATACATCGTCTATACGGCCGCGTATTTGTGTGTGTTTGCACGGATACATCGTCTATACTTCCGCGTTTTTGTGTGTGTTTGCACGGATACATCGTCTATACGGCCGCGTATTTGTGTGTGTTTGCACGGATACATCGTCTATACGGCCGCGTATTTGTGTGTGTTTGCACGGATACATCGTCTATACGGCCGCGTATTTGTGTGTGTTTGCACTGAAACATCGTCTATACGGCCGCGTATTTGTGTGTGTTTGCACGGATACATTGTCTATACGGCCGCGTATTTGTGTGTGTTTGCACGGATACATCGTCTATACGGCCGCGTATTTGTGTGTGTTTGCACGGAAACATCGTCTATACGGCCGCGTATTTGTGTGTGTTTGCACGGATACATCGTCTATACGGCCGCGTATTTGTGTGTGTTTGCACTGAAACATCGTCTATACGGCCGCGTATTTGTGTGTGTTTGCACGGATACATTGTCTATACGGCCGCGTATTTGTGTGTGTTTGCACGGATACATCGTCTATACGGCCGCGTATTTGTGTGTGTTTGCACGGAAACATCGTCTATACGGCCGCGTATTTGTGTGTGTTTGCACGAAAACATTGTCTATACGGCCGCGTATTTGTGTGTGTTTGCACGGATACATCGTCTATACGGCCGCGTATTTGTGTGTGTTTGCACGGAAACATCGTCTATACGGCCGCGTATTTGTGTGTGTTTGCACGGAAACATCGTCTATACGGCCGCGTATTTGTGTGTGTTCGCACGGATACATCGTCTATACGGCCGCGTAATTGTGTGTGTTTGCACGGAAACATTGTATTTACTTTTGCGGTGGGCACGGGCAAAATAATCATCGCGGGAATATTGTGTACACACTACGCCGATGTATGTTAGGCATGCTAGGTCAGTAAATGTATCACACAAGTTTGGATCTATTTGTATGTTTTTGAGTGTTTTACCGCGCGACTTTGTACGATTGCATACGTTGAGGCGCGATTCGGTCTCGCGTGACTCGGACGCAGTAGGTTTTATGAGTTAAGAGGAGTGAGTCGGTAGTTCTAATGATTAATTACCGCATTCTCGTGGAAGAAACCGAATTACGAAATCCCACATTGAGTTTCTGTCACTAGCAACGATGCTGTTGTGTGTCCGGATAGTGGAAGAAACCGAATTACGAAATCCCACATTGAGTTTCTGTCACTAGCAACGATGCTGTTGTGTGTCCGGATAGTGGAAGAAACCGAATTACGAAATCCCACATTGAGTTTCTGTCACTAGCAACGATGCTGTTTGTGTCCGGATAGTGGAAGAAACCGAATTACGAAATCCCACATTGAGTTTCTGTCACTAGCAACGATGCTGTTGTGTGTCCGGATAGTGGAAGAAACCGAATTACGAAATCCCACATTGAGTTTCTGTCACTAGCAACGATGCTGTTGTGTGTCCGGATAGTGGAAGAAACCGAATTACGAAATCCCACATTGAGTTTCTGTCACTAGCAACGATGCTGTTGTGTGTCCGGAAGGTGGAAGAAACCGAATTACGAAATCCCACATTGAGTTTCAGTCACTAGCAACGATGCTGTTGTGTGTCCAGATAGTGGAAGAAACCGAATTACGAAATCCCACATTGAGTTTCTGTCACTAGCAACGATGCTGTTGTGTGTCCGGAAGGTGGAAGAAACCGAATTACGAAATCCCACATTGAGTTTCAGTCACTAGCAACGATGCTGTTGTGTGTCCGGATAGTGGAAGAAACTGAATTACGAAATCCCACATTGAGTTTCTGTCACTAGCAACGATGCTGTTGTGTGTCCGGATAGTGGAAGAAACCGAATTACGAAATCCCACATTGAGTTTCTGTCACTAGCAACGATGCTGTTGTGTGTCCGGATAGTGGAAGAAACCGAATTACGAAATCCCACATTGAGTTTCTGTCACTAGCAACGATGCTGTTGTGTGTCCGGATAGTGGAAGAAACCGAATTACGAAATCCCACATTGAGTTTCAGTCACTAGCAACGATGCTGTTGTGTGTCCGGATAGTGGAAGAAACCGAATTACGAAATCCCATATTGAGTTTCTGTCACTAGCAACGATGCTGTTGTGTGTCCGGAAGGTGGAAGAAACCGAATTACGAAATCCCACATTGAGTTTCAGTCACTAGCAACGATGCTGTTGTGTGTCCGGATAGTGGAAGAAACCGAATTACGAAATCCCACATTGAGTTTCTGTCACTAGCAACGATGCTGTTGTGTGTCCGGATAGTGGAAGAAACCGAATTACGAAATCCCACATTGAGTTTCTGTCACTAGCAACGATGCTGTTGTGTGTCCGGATAGTGGAAGAAACCGAATTACGAAATCCCACATTGAGTTTCTGTCACTAGCAACGATGCTGTTGTGTGTCCGGATAGTGGAAGAAACCGAATTACGAAATCCCACATTGAGTTTCTGTCACTAGCAACGATGCTGTTGTGTGTTCGGATAGTGGAAGAAACCGAATTACGAAATCCCACATTGAGTTTCTGTCACTAGCAACGATACTGTTGTGTGTTCGGATAGTGGAAGAAACCGAATTACGAAATCCCACATTGAGTTTCTGTCACTAGCAACGATGCTGTTGTGTGTCCGGATAGTGGAAGAAGCCGAATTACGAAACCTGGGGTTCGATTAACGGCCAGGGTTTGGCATTTTCATACGCTATAAATCATCCCATCGTCTGCATTAGCCCAAGTGTGCACAATAGTCGGACGTTAAAAAAAAAAAATTCTAGGTTCTGACTACGTATTTCTAGGGTCTGACTTTGTATTTTTGTTTGTTAAACCATCTTTTAACTCGTCAGGTAGAAAATTACGAAACAAGGAAGCTTGGCCAAATGTTAATTACCGGATAAAAGAAGAAATATTCAGCACAAACTTGAGATTTTATAGAGAGAACTGAGAAAATACATTATAAAAATATAATTTGTTTATTAGTATTACGAATATGTATTTTTATTTTTAGAAAAGTTCAATACGATAGCTAGAAAGTTTGACAATTTATTTGTCATTTTTAACTTAAAGAATAAGCTACTAAATGCTTTGGTGTAACTGATAAATATCAAAATGGAAATATGATTTTATTGTGTTTTTTTTAAAATCTTGCAAGTATTCAAGGTTTTGTCGAGTACATAATAACTTCCAACGAAAATTTTTAAATTGTATTCCTATGTAACGATTTTCTTTATTAGCGTCTAACTTACTAAAGTAAAAAAAAAAATCGATGTCTTATATTTTTGTTTTCTAGTCTTTCTAAGAACAGTGTGTGTTATTTGGGTAGTCCGAAACGGTAGTCTCTCAATAGACTAGCTGCACCTGTTGAGAGGATTTAGACGTCCCTCGCAGTACCCGAGTATAACACACTTACACTTACAACACTACACTTACAACTAGCACTTTACACTCACACTTACATTTAGGGAGGCAATGTGCTTTTGCCTCAATGTGCCTCAATGTGCTTTTCGCCTTAAAATAAATAATAATAATGATCACGTGACGTTCAACTACAACTTAAATGTCAATAATAAACTGAACTGATCTGTTTCACACAGCCTACGCTTGTATAGCTTTCTTTAGGCTTCCGTTAAGTAGTTCGTGTATTAAACACCTTCTAATATTTGCCTAATCGCCCTGCAGTTACGAAATAAACAGCGTATAGGTCTAAACATGGCAGCAAACTTTTTGTTTTCAATTTATATAGTTTTAAACGGCCTAAACTATAGTTTTCAAAAAACTAGTTTTTTTGTTATTTTAAGGCGAAAAGCACATTGAGGTTGTCATAGCCACTCTAAATGTAAGTGTTAGTGTAAAGTGTGAAAGTCGTAAGTGTAGTGTTGTAAGTGTAAGTGTGTGTTAGACTCGGGTACCGCGAGGGACGTATAAATCCTCTCAATAGGTGCAGCTAGTCTGCACCCCCTGCGGGGAAAATCAAAGAAACCAAATAATGCGTATTGGCGACCAGAGAGTAAATGAAGTACTTCTACGTAAGTTCGTCAGTACGTCGTATTTGAATAGTCATAACTAGAGTAAAAATTAGAACATCTACAACCGGGATTTGTTGTGTAGACACAGCATAAAATTGTTAAATCATAAATACATTTATGTATGTAGATCACAGCCTACGCTTGTATAGCTTTCTTTAGGCTTCCGTTAAGTAGTTCGTGTAGAAGATGGCTTCTGCATGTGGCTTTGTAAAATATAAATTACGCAAATAAAATTTCAGTCGAAAATTAAACACTAACAAATTATTAAGATAAAAATAGTAATTTGGAGGCGGGGTCGATTGAATCTACGATCCATCGAGCTGATGTCAACTATAAGAATCAAGTCCGACTCATCACATGACGACCCGCAAGGGGGTGCAGACTAGCTGCACCTATTGAGAGGATTTAGACGTCTCTCGCGGTACCCGAGTCTAACACACACTTACACTTACAACACTACACTTACGACTAGCACTTTACACTCACAACTTACATTTAGGGAGGCGATAATAGCCTCAATGTGCTTTTAGCCTTAAAATAAATAATAATAATGATCACGTGACGTTCAACTACAACTTAAATGTCAATAATAAACTGAACTGATCTGTTTCACACAGCCTACGCTTGTATAGCTTTCTTTAGGCTTCCGTTAAGTAGTTCGTGTAGAAGATGGCTTCTGCATGTGGCTTTGTAAAATATAAATTACACAAATAAAATTTCAGTCGAAAATTAAACACTAACAAATTATTAAGATAAAAATTGTTATTTGGAGGCGGAGTCGATTGAATCTACGATCCATCGAGCTGATGTCAACTATCAGAATCAAGTCCGACTCATCACATGACGACCCGCAAGGGGGTGCAGACTAGCTGCACCTATTGAGAGGATTTAGACGTCTCTCGCGGTACCCGAGTCTAACACACACTTACACTTCTACACTTACGACTAGCACTTTACACTCACACTTACATTTAGGGAGGCGATAATAGCCTCAATGTCGCCTTAAAATAAAAAATAAAAATAAAATTCCAACTTTTAGCATTTTTAAACAACATTGAAATATATTCGTGAAGTTATTCCTCCGTTTGATCAGTCCGTAACGAAACGCTTCACACATTTTGAGTATGAAATTTACGTAAACGCGTGAGAAGCTAAATGGGCGTTACTGAGAGAAATACGGACGTACACGCACTGCGAATTATAAGGGTCGTTGGTTTTAAACGAGGGTGAAAGTGGACAATTTGAAGTAAATAATTAGGCCTACCGCAACCTAAGCTTGTACATCACTTTCCGTAGCCCACCTGCTTACTGCTCAGATGTTATCAATCTAATTTAGTTGACCGTGCCAGTAACAGTAGCACAAGCCCGTGGTGCCCTTTCGAAATCTGTCACTGATAAAAACGCTCGAATTTATTTACATATACGTTATTCTGTTGCGTTTAGATTTTAGATTAAATGAGTAATGTTTAATGCCGAAGCATTTTATGGTAATTGTGAATTTAAAAATGTAAATACAGATATTACAGCCACCGCTGATTGATTTACTGACTGAAATTATTTGCACGTTAATCAAGCTGACTGCGAATTCAAAAGTAGGTGTTCCGATACTTATCGTGTTTCAAAAACCTGGAACGTATCTGTGAATAATTTACTGAAACCGATGATTTAGCGATTGAATTAACGTAACAAGACTCTGTTGACCAGCAGCACACTCGTGAGTTTATTAAGGTTACTGATTCAAAAACCTGGAACGTATCTGTGAATAATTTACTGAAACCTATGATTTAGCGGTTGAATTAACGTAACAAGACTCTGTTGACCAGCAGCACACTCGTGAGTTTATTAAGGTTACTGATTCAAAAACCTGGAACGTATCTGTGAATAATTTACTGAAACCGATGATTTAGCGATTGAATTAACGTAACAAGACTCTGTTGACCAGCAGCACACTCGTGAGTTTATTAAGGTTACTGATTCAAAACCTGGAACGTATCTGTGAATAATTTACTGAAACCTATGATTTAGCGGTTGAATTAACGTAAGAAGACTCTGTTGACCAGCAGCACACTCGTGAGTTTATTAAGGTTACTGATTCAAAAACCTGGAACGTATCTGTGAATAATTTACTGAAACCGATGATTTAGCGGTTGAATTAACGTAAGAAGACTCTGTTGACCAGCAGCACACTCGTGAGTTTATTAAGGTTACTGATTCAAAACCTGGAACGTATCTGTGAATAATTTACTGAAACCGATGATTTAGCGATTGAATTAACGTAACAAGACTCTGTTGACCAGCAGCACACTCGTGAGTTTATTAAGGTTACTGATTCAAAACCTGGAACGTATCTGTGAATAATTTACTGAAACCGATGATTTAGCGATTGAATTAACGTAACAAGACTCTGTTGACCAGCAGCACACTCGTGAGTTTATTAAGGTTACTGATTCAAAAACCTGGAACGTATCTGTGAATAATTTACTGAAACCGATGATTTAGCGGTTGAATTAACGTAACAAGACTCTCTTGACCAGCAGCACACTCGTGAGTTTATTAAGGTTACTGATTCAAAAACCTGGAACGTATCTGTGAATAATTTACTGAAACCGATGATTTAGCGGTTGAATTAACGTAGCAAGACTCTGTTGACCAGCAGCACACTCGTGAGTTTATTAAGGTTACTGATTCAAAAACCTGGAACGTATCTGTGAATAATTTACTGAAACCGATGATTTAGCGGTTGAATTAACGTAACAAGACTCTCTTGACCAGCAGCACACTCGTGAGTTTATTAAGGTTACTGATTCAAAACCTGGAACGTATCTGTGAATAATTTACTGAAACCGATGATTTAGCGGTTGAATTAACGTAACAAGACTCTCTTGACCAGCAGCACACTCGTGAGTTTATTAAGGTTACTGATTCAAAACCTGGAACGTATCTGTGAATAATTTACTGAAACCGATGATTTAGCGATTGAATTAACGTAACAAGACTCTGTTGACCAGCAGCACACTCGTGAGTTTATTAAGGTTACTGATTCAAAACCTGGAACGTATCTGTGAATAATTTACTGAAACCTATGATTTAGCGGTTGAATTAACGTAACAAGACTCTCTTGACCAGCAGCACACTCGTGAGTTTATTAAGGTTACTGATTCAAAACCTGGAACGTATCTGTGAATAATTTACTGAAACCGATGATTTAGCGATTGAATTAACGTAACAAGACTCTGTTGACCAGCAGCACACTCGTGAGTTTATTAAGGTTACTGATTCAAAAACCTGGAACGTATCTGTGAATAATTTACTGAAACCGATGATTTAGCGGTTGAATTAACGTAAGAAGACTCTGTTGACCAGCAGCACACTCGTGAGTTTATTAAGGTTACTGATTCAAAAACCTGGAACGTATCTGTGAATAATTTACTGAAACCGATGATTTAGCGATTGAATTAACGTAGCAAGACTCTGTTGACCAGCAGCACACTCGTGAGTTTATTAAGGTTACTGATTCAAAAACCTGGAACGTATCTGTGAATAATTTACTGAAACCGATGATTTAGCGGTTGAATTAACGTAACAAGACTCTGTTGACCAGCAGCACACTCGTGAGTTTATTAAGGTTACTGATTCAAAAACCTGGAACGTATCTGTGAATAATTTACTGAAACCGATGATTTAGCGATTGAATTAACGTAACAAGACTCTGTTGACCAGCAGCACACTCGTGAGTTTATTAAGGTTACTGATTCAAAAACGTGGAACGTATCTGTGAATAATTTACTGAAACCGATGATTTAGCGGTTGAATTAACGTAACAAGACTCTGTTGACCAGCAGCACACTCGTGAGTTTATTAAGGTTACTAATTCAAAAACCTGGAACGTATCTGTGAATAATTTACTGAAACCGATGATTTAGCGGTTGAATTAACGAAACAAGACTCTGTTGACCAGCAGCACACTCGTGAGTTTATTAAGGTTACTGATTCAAAACCTGGAACGTATCTGTGAATAATTTACTGAAACCGATGATTTAGCGGTTGAATTAACGTAACAAGACTCTGTTGACCAGCAGCACACTCGTGAGTTTATTAAGGTTACTGATTCAAAAACCTGGAACGTATCTGTGAATAATTTACTGAAACCGATGATTTAGCGGTTGAATTAACGTAACAAGACTCTGTTGACCAGCAGCACACTCGTGAGTTTATTAAGGTTACTGATTCAAAAACCTGGAACGTATCTGTGAATAATTTACTGAAACCGATGATTTAGCGATTGAATTAACGTAACAAGACTCTGTTGACCAGCAGCACACTCGTGAGTTTATTAAGGTTACTGATTCAAAACCTGGAACGTATCTGTGAATAATTTACTGAAACCGATGATTTAGCGGTTGAATTAACGTAACAAGACTCTGTTGACCAGCAGCACACTCGTGAGTTTATTAAGGTTACTGATTCAAAAACCTGGAACGTATCTGTGAATAATTTACTGAAACCGATGATTTAGCGGTTGAATTAACGTAACAAGACTCTCTTGACCAGCAGCACACTCGTGAGTTTATTAAGGTTACTGATTCAAAAACCTGGAACGTATCTGTGAATAATTTACTGAAACCGATGATTTAGCGGTTGAATTAACGTAACAAGACTCTGTTGACCAGCAGCACACTCGTGAGTTTATTAAGGTTACTAATTCAAAAACCTGGAACGTATCTGTGAATAATTTACTGAAACCGATGATTTAGCGATTGAATTAACGTAACAAGACTCTGTTGACCAGCAGCACACTCGTGAGTTTATTAAGGTTACTGATTAACGGATTTAACGGACTGTATTTGAAACAGAAAAAAATCTACTTAGCGTTTTGGCACATAATTTACACTGTTTTAGGATTATTAATACAATTTTATGTAACATAACGTTTTGGCACGAGTAACATAATTTTTAAATCGATTCATTTCTAAGAATCGTGAATGCGAAAATTTTGAAACTTTTTTTTTTTAACGTCAGACTATTGCGCACACTTGGGTTAATGCAGACGGGATGATTTATAGCTTATGAAAATGCCTGGTCGGGAATCGAACCCGGGTCCTCGGGGTGAAAGCCCAGTACGCTATCAACTAGGCCACCGAGGCGGCTAAAATTATCAAGTAAAATTTTGGAGCAGGTTGAAGGAAGGAGTATTATACAGTAAACTGCATTTAATTATGCTCTTTGATAAACAAGCATTATTCAATTTAGCTTCTAAGGATATTTATCTTTCTAAATTCCCTATCGTTTGTAAACTTGATTATTAATTCTCAAAAAACTAAAAATTGTCCAGCCATTTTTCTCATGTGTGGCAATGCTAAGTTGTAATATTCAACCAGTTGCTCACTTAGTTTGAGAGATCGAAGTTCCATTAGGAGCAATTATAGCTGAGAGTTTCCTAGTACACTTAATATACTAAGAGGATTATAATAACAATATAACAAGTTAGGATAAGTAAGGGTCTGATTTGGTATTATAGAGAGGAGTTCGCTTTAGGTCCTTCGGTAGGACTGGGGGAAAATAGCTAAGGAATAGCAAAGTTAAGCTGGTATGATTATTCTCGTGAGTAGTGGTTTAGTGGAAGCAGTTATCTTGTGAGTGACGTACTTCGTGAATTGGCTTTGAAAGTTGTAACAGACTTGGATGAAAGAGTGCAGTTCTTTCAGTAATAGATTACCTGATTTGGTATCAGATAATGAAATAGTTTTGGAAAAACTATTTTCCAAAAGTGTTACGGGCTCAGTCTGTATGATAGAGAGAGGTTTTATCAGAAGTGAAGTTGCTATGATAGCAGTTCTCTCAAGAGTGGCGGATTTTATATGGTATGATACCCAACTGAGGCAGAACTAGGGCAATTTTAACAGTAATAGCGGTGCTTCATTGGAATGATATAGGGCAGTTCTATCACTAGTGGCGTGGCGAATCTTAGATGGTATGATACCCAGTTGCGGGAGAACTAGGGACGTTGTAACAGGAGTGACAGAGCTTCATCGGTGTGATATAGGGCAGTTCTATCAGTAGTGGCGAATCTTAGATGGTATGATATCCAATTGAGGAGAACTAGGGACGTTGTAACAGGAGTGACAGAGCTTCATCGGTGTGATATAGGGCAGTTCTATCAGTAGTGGCGAATCTTAGATGGTATGATATCCAATTGAGGGAGAACTAGGGACGTTGTAACAGGAGTGACAGAGCTTCATCGGTGTGATATAGGGCAGTTCTATCAGTAGTGGCGAATCTTAGATGGTATGATATCCAATTGAGGGAGAACTAGGGACGTTGTAACAGGAGTGACGGAGCTTCATCGGTGTGATATAGGGCAGTTCTATCAGTAGTGGCGAATCTTAGATGGTATGATATCCAATTGAGGGAGAACTAGAGACGTTGTAACAGGAGTGCCGGAGCTTCATCGGTGTGATATAGGGCAGTTCTATCAGTAGTGGCGAATCTTAGATGGTATGATATCCAATTGAGGGAGAACTAGGGACGTTGTAACAGGAGTGACGGAGCTTCATCGTTGTGGTACATCGGGCAGTTTTATCTGTAGTAACTTAGCTAATTTTGAACGATTGATTACGCTATCAGGAGTGACGCAGATCAGTTTGGGGTATAATATAGGGTAGTTCTGGTTTAGAGTGGTGTAGCTGAGTTTTTTTTATATAAAAGTAGCTTCTTTACAACTCATATCTGTAAAAAGTTGAAGTTGAAGTAAGTTAATTTTCAGTCTACTTTCTGGAAAAAAGAAAAAAAATACTAAAACACTAAAACTACTTCCATGAGTTTAATCGAGGCCAGTAAGGTTTATTTTATTTGTGACCGATATTAAAAATCTACACTAAAATGTAACGATATTAAATAAATTTGAAGTTTATCAGAAGAAGATCTGTTCGATTAGGATAGTTAGCAGTGTCATGAAAATAAACAACAAACATTTATGTAAATAAAAAAATACTTATGAGAAATAAAATGTACACGTTTTGTTATCGCTTTATACTGCTGCAAATTACACGTATAAAAACGTCCTTTATATTTGTAATAGTGTAAACGTAAAATGTAAATGAGGTTAATTTTTCCCGAACGCGTGCAAGAATGCGGATAGCGTGATACAGCATTAGAAAATAAAATATAAACACGACTATATTCTATTTATGTTTATAAAAGTCTATTAACTGCTTTCCAGTTTTTCCAGCCTATGTTATAATAGTTCTCACCGAACTAAACATTACGTTTTTTAAAACTCTATTACTGTACATTCGTAATATAAAAAGTATTTTTGGAAAGTACCGAAAAAATAAATTTTGTTATTTAAATGGACCCCAAATTTTGTTATACGAGGGCTATTCAGAAAGTAGATTACGTTTTTGGATAAAAAAAAAACTAAGTACAGGAAAAAAATTTTATTATATACATTTGAAAGAGGAACTAAAATACTATTTTTCGACATAATCGCCAAACAAATTTAGACATTTGTCATATCGGTGAACTAGCTTTGAAATTCCCGTGTCGTAGAATTCCGCCGCCTGTGACGCCAGCCAGTCAGTCACGCCCGCGCGGAGATCTGCGTCGTCATCGAAGCGCTGTGTTGCAAGCCAAGTCTTCATCTTCGGGAATAAGTGGAAATCACTAGGTGCCAGGTCCGGACTGTAGGGTGGATGAGGGAAAATCTCCCACTTGAAGGCCGTCAAGACGTCTTTTGTTCGATTTGCCGTGTGAGGGCGGGCATTGTCGTGCAAAAACAACACTTTTGCACTCAGTTTTCCTCTCCGCTTGTTCTGGATAGTTCGTCTTAAGTTTCGTAATGTTTGGCAATACCTTTCTGAGTTTATGGTTGCTCCACGTTCTAGGAAGTCAACCAGAAGAACACCTTTCCTGTCCCTCACTGGCGTGACTGACTGGCTGGCGTCACAGGCGGCGGAATTCTACGACACGGGAATTTCAAAGCTAGTTCACCGATATGACAAATGTCTAAATTTGTTTGGCGATTATGTCGAAAAATAGTATTTTAGTTCCTCTTTCAAATGTATATAATAAAATTTTTTTCCTGTACTTAGTTTTTTTTTTATCCAAAAACGTAATCTACTTTCTGAATAGCCCTCGTACATTTGACTCCAGAAAGAATGGTTCCTTGCGCATGCTCGCGTCTGCGTATGCAGTCGTGTTTAGCGTTTTTGCTCCAATTTGATTCACAATCAGTATGAAAATTGATTTTGGTAACAACTTCTAATACACAGCACACATTGTAGAACTGTTTAAAAATTCTACGTGGCGGCCATTCAAAATGCTAAAACTTTTCTTACTTCACGCTCTCATGTAAATTTGTTTTCACCATCGTAATCGGTGTTAAAAATATCCGTTTAGCATTTTATGTTGTCAATGCTAAAACTTTTCTTACTTCACGCTCTCATGTAAATTTGTTTTCACCATCGTAATCGGTGTTAAAAATATCCGTTTAGCATTTTATGTTGTCAATTTAATTTACAATTGATGCACTTTTTCGCTGGTAACACATTTTCAAAAAAGAATACGAAGCAAAAGATACGAATTTTCCTGCCTAAATTATACCCATTGTCAAACACAAACACGTCAATATGTCGTGTAACTTAAGAGTAATTTTCTCAAATTTAGTTTCTTTACAATTTTGTTACATGAAATAAAATCATTAAAAAATATAAAAAATAATTATAAAATAAAACAAATACTTTTCAGGTCTTCTGAGCCTAAAACGTGTTTGGTGTTTGGTGTTGCAACTTCGGCTGTTTGCGTTTTCGTTCATATCGATAAGGCAAACGTTTTCACCTATTCTAACGACATAGTATCTGTACGTCAGGTCTTCCCACATCCCGGGAGCTTTTTTTAATATCTAAAAAGTGTTTATGTACTCTTCTCGGTAAAACGTTTCTGAACAGGATTTATAAAAATTCGCGTTCAAAGGTTTCGACAGAACTTCACTCGACTGTAGTTCGTGATCCTAATTTCTCGAAATCGGTGTATAAGTTTCTGATGAATTTTTCTTACTTCTGAAGAAAACACGAGTCGGTAAGAAAAAATAAGTCGGCTTAGTTTCGATCCCTCAATTTACCCTCCAACCGTAATTTTTGATTAAATCAGGAAGGCCTAAACCGAATTCAAGTACGAATCTTTATACGGGACCATTAAGAAAAATGTTCTTAAAAATTCCGAGGACATTTCTCGTTTTTTCTGTTGAAGCCAGTGAACTCGTTTCTTTATAAATCCTTACAAGTTATAAAGTGTGAGGATTGTGTACAGTCCGACAAATTTAGTCCAGCCAGTGCAAATATTTCTTTAAATCCTTACATTTTTTTTGTGTTTAACGTCCGACTATTGTGCACACTTGGGCTAATGCAGACGATAGGATGATTTATAGCGTATAAAAATGCCAAGCCCTGGCCGGGAATCGAACCCAGGTCCTCGGGGTGAAAGCCCAGTACGCTATCAACTAGGCCACCGAGGCGGCTTTAAATCCTTACAAGTTATAAAGTGTGAGAATTGTGTACAGTCCGACAAATTTAGTCCAGCCAGTGCAAATATTTCTTTAAATCCTTACATTTCTTTTGTGTTTAACGTCCGACTATTGTGCACACTTGGGCCAATGCAGACGATAGGATGATTTATAGCGTATAAAAATGCCAAGCCCTGGCCGGGAATCGAACCCGGGTCCTCGGGGTGAAAGCCCAGTACGCTATCAATTAGGCCACCGAAGCGGCTTTAAATCCTTACAAGTTATAAGATGTGCGAATTGTGTTCAGTCCGACAAATTTAGTCGAGCCAGTGCAAATATTTTTTTAAATCCTTACATTTTTTTTGTGTTTAACGTCCGCCTATTGTGCACACTTGGGCTAATGCAGACGATAGGATGATTTATAGCGTATAAAAATGCCAAGCCCTGGCCGGGAATCGAACCCGGATCCTCGGGGTGAAAGCCTAGTACGCTATCAACTAGGCCACCGAGGCGGCTTTAAATCCTTACAAGTTATAAGGTGTGAGAATTGTGTACAGTCCGACAAATTTAGTCGAACCAGTGCAAATATTTTTGTATAAATCCTTATAACTTATAAGTTGTAGGTTCGCTAAATCGTGTTGACGAACGCTTCTGATACATTTTTACAAGTTACAGGTTGAGAGTCTTATAAAAATAATGTAATGTAATAACGTCTTTATTTAGTTTCTTTATTTTACGCCGCCTCGGTGGCCTAGTGGATAGCGTACTAGGCTTTCACCCCGAGGACCCGGGTTCGATTCCGGCCAGGGCTTGGCATTTTTATACGCTATAAATCATCCCATCGTCTGCATTAGCCCAAGTGTGCACAATAGGCGGACGTTAAGCACAAAAAAAATGTAAGGATTTAAAAAAATATTTGCACTGGCTCGACTAAATTTGTCGGACTGTACACAATTCTCACACCTTATAACTTGTAAGAATTTAAAGCCGCCTCGGTGACCTAGTTGATAGCGTACTAGGCTTTCACCCCGAGGATCCGGGTTCGATTCCCGGCCATGGCTTGGCATTTTCATACGCTGTAAATCATTCCATCGTCTGCATTAGCCCAAGTGTGCACAATAGCCGGACGTTAAAC
>CM040182.1:68217900-68225400 GCA_022606455.1 Callitettix versicolor | reverse complement strand
ATAGATTTTAAGAGATGTGTACAGTCCGACAAATCGGGTCGCGTCGGTGCAAACGTTTCATATAAATACGGGTTATAGATTTTAAGAGATGTGTACAGTCCGACAAATCGGGTCGCGTCGGTGCAAACGTTTCATATAAATACTTACGGGTTATAGATTTTAAGAGATGTGTACAGTCCGACAAATCGGGTCGCGTCGGTGCAAACGTTTCATATAAATACTTACGGGTTATAGATTTTAAGAGATGTGTACAGTTCGACAAATCGGGTCGCGCCGGTGCAAACGTTTCATATAAATACTTACGGGTTATAGATTTTAAGAGATGTGTACAGTCCGACAAATCGGGTCGCGTCGGTGCAAACGTTTCATATAAATACTTACGGGTTATAGATTTTAAGAGATGTGTACAGTTCGACAAATCGGGTCGCGCCGTGCAAACGTTTCATATAAATACGGGTTATAGATTTTAAGAGATGTGTACAGTTCGACAAATCGGGTCGCGCCGGTGCAAACGTTTCATATAAATACGGGTTATAGATTTTAAGAGATGTGTACAGTCCGACAAATCGGGTCGCGCCGGTGCAAACGTTTCATATAAATACGGGTTATAGATTTTAAGAGATGTGTACAGTTCGACAAATCGGGTCGCGCCAGTGCAAACGTTTCATATAAATACGGGTTATAGATTTTAAGAGATGTGTACAGTTCGACAAATCG
Organism: Callitettix versicolor; assembly: GCA_022606455.1. Classification (NCBI taxonomy): domain Eukaryota; kingdom Metazoa; phylum Arthropoda; class Insecta; order Hemiptera; family Cercopidae; genus Callitettix; species Callitettix versicolor. The sequence goes on along the minus strand of CM040182.1, from coordinate 68,224,683 downwards.
GGTCGCGCCGGTGCAAACGTTTCATATAAATACGGGTTATAGATTTTAAGAGATGTGTACAGTTCGACAAATCAAGTCGCGACAGTGTGAACGCTTCATATAAATACGGGTTATAGATTTTAAGAGATGTGTACAGTTCGACAAATCGGGTCGCGCTAGTGCAAACGTTTCATATAAATACGGGTTATAGATTTTAAGAGATGTGTACAGTTCGACAAATCGGGTCGCGCCAGTGCAAACGTTTCATATAAATACGGGTTATAGATTTTAAGAGATGTGTACAGTTCGACAAATCGGGTCGCGCCAGTGAAAACGTTTCATATAAATACGGGTTATAGATTTTAAGAGATGTGTACAGTTCGACAAATCGGGTCGCGCCGGTGCAAACGTTTCATATAAATACGGGTTATAGATTTTAAGAGATGTGTACAGTCCGACAAATCGGGTCGCGCCGTGCAAACGTTTCATATAAATACGGGTTATAGATTTTAAGAGATGTGTACAGTTCGACAAATCGGGTCGCGCCGGTGCAAACGTTTCATATAAATACGGGTTATAGATTTTAAGAGATGTGTACAGTTCGACAAATCGGGTCGCGTCGGTGCAAACGTTTCATATAAATACGGGTTATAGATTTTAAGAGATGTGTACAGTCCGACAAATCGGGTCGCGTCGGTGTAAACGTTTCATATAAATACGGGTTATAGATTTTAAGAGATGTGTACAGTTCGACAAATCGGGTCGCGCCAGTGCAAACGTTTAATATAAATACGGGTTATAGATTTTAAGAGATGTGTACAGTTCGACAAATCGGGTCGCGCCAGTGCAAACGTTTCATATAAATACGGGTTATAGATTTTAAGAGATGTGTACAGTTCGACAAATCGGGTCGCGCCGGTGCAAACGTTTCATATAAATACGGGTTATAGATTTTAAGAGATGTGTACAGTTCGACAAATCAAGTCGCGACAGTGTGAACGCTTCATATAAATACGGGTTATAGATTTTAAGAGATGTGTACAGTTCGACAAATCGGGTCGCGCTAGTGCAAACGTTTCATATAAATACGGGTTATAGATTTTAAGAGATGTGTACAGTCCGACAAATCGGGTCGCGTCGGTGCAAACGTTTCATATAAATACTTACGGGTTATAGATTTTAAGAGATGTGTACAGTCCGACAAATCGGGTCGCGCCGGTGCAAACGTTTCATATAAATACGGGTTATAGATTTTAAGAGATGTGTACAGTTCGACAAATCGGGTCGCGCCGGTGCAAACGTTTCATATAAATACGGGTTATAGATTTTAAGAGATGTGTACAGTTCGACAAATCGGGTCGCGTCGGTGCAAACGTTTCATATAAATACGGGTTATAGATTTTAAGAGATGTGTACAGTCCGACAAATCGGGTCGCGTCGGTGCAAACGTTTCATATAAATACGGGTTATAGATTTTAAGAGATGTGTACAGTCCGACAAATCGGGTCGCGCTGGTGCAAACGTTTCATATAAATACGGGTTATAGATTTTAAGAGATGTGTACAGTTCGACAAATCGGGTCGCGCCAGTGCAAACGTTTCATATAAATACGGGTTATAGATTTTAAGAGATGTGTACAGTTCGACAAATCGGGTCGCGCTGGTGCAAACGTTTCATATAAATACGGGTTATAGATTTTAAGAGATGTGTACAGTTCGACAAATCGGGTCGCGCCAGTGCAAACGTTTCATATAAATACGGGTTATAGATTTTAAGAGATGTGTACAGTTCGACAAATCGGGTCGCGCTGGTGCAAACGTTTCATATAAATACGGGTTATAGATTTTAAGAGATGTGTACAGTTCGACAAATCGGGTCGCGCCAGTGCAAACGTTTCATATAAATACGGGTTATAGATTTTAAGAGATGTGTACAGTTCGACAAATCAAGTCGCGACAGTGTGAACGCTTTTTATAAATCCTGTCTATGGCTGTCTTAAACAACAAACGTTGGCGCAAATTATACCCTGTATGTAATTCGTCAGAGTTTGGATAGCGGGGTGGCGGGAGGGTAGGGCTTCTTCAAGTTTATTAATCGAGATATAGTTTAAGCATTATTAATTAGTAAGCTGAGCAACAAGAACAAACAAATTGATGAGATGATACTTTAGGCCTAATCGTGTATTGTGTTTGAAGCGATCTCGTTCGCCTTAATTTGTGTCGCTATGTCAGTCCTACACGGGGTTCGAACAGAATACGAGCTGTGACGTCACTGCAGTCCTCGAGTTCGATTTTTACTAAGTTAACTTAAAATTTTTGTATCGTTTTATCGCTTTCGGTTTTTTCATCGCGCACGTAATATGAGCTGAAGTTAGTATTTTATTAATTTTTGATAAAAAAATAAAAGTAAAAAGTCAAACAAATTGTTTGCCAATGTTTACAAGGTGACATAAGAAGATGAAGACTTTCCAGCCGTTGGCGTTCCTGTCGGCAAATCGACTGCTGGTTCCATATTTAAAAAACTCGATTAGCTAAAAAAAATGTTTTAACGGGAAAGAAATATATCGTCTATTTCAAAATTCTTGCTAATCGAAGTTTTTTGGAATTCCTCTTTTTCCTTTACGAAAATAAAAAGTTATATTATAACAGTCTTCATCGATCGACAAGTAAAACACAAAGTATAATGGTAATATTTCAGTTAATATTATTTTAAAATATTTATTATTATTTGATTTTTAAAAAAATCATTAAATTTATTTTTTTGTAAGTAATTATATACACTATTTCTTCGAATACAAATTTTTAATTATATTGTTCTATCGCATGGATGGACAGTTGAAAGAGAAACAAACATTTCGATAATTCAGTATTGTATTTTCATGTACCGGTAACTTACGTATTAAAAATAAACATCGGAACATTTTAGAAACTACTTTCGTATTGAAAATAAACGGCAGAACATTTTAGAAGTAAGTAATGCGTACTTACACATTAAAAACAAACAGCGGACCATTTTAGAAACTACTTTCGTATTAAAAATAAACGGCGGAACATTTTAGAAGCTACTTACACATTAAAAATAAACGGCGGAACATTTTAGAAAGCACTTACACATTAAAAATAAACGGCAGAACATTTTAGAAACTACTTTCGTACTAAAAATAAACGGCGGAACATTTTAGAAACTACTTACACATTAAAAATAAACGGCGGAATATTTTAGAAAGTACTCACACATTAAAAATAAACGGCGGAACATTTTAGAAACTACTTCCGTATTAAAAATAAACGGCGAAACATTTTAGAAACTACTTTCTTATTAAAAATAAACGGCGGAACATTTTAGAAGTACTTACACATTAAAAATAAACAGTGGAACATTTTAGAAAGTACTTACACATTAAAAATAAACAGTGGAACAAATGTTCGTATATACAGTAGAAATGTTCAAATGTTCGTACATTGGACAGTAGAAACCACGCAGCATTCTATTAGTTCTCCAGAAATTCTGTTAGGGGGACTGAAAATATTTCTATATTCTCAAAATCGAGTTTTGCTCGATAATCCCCTGTATAGATTCATAAATGGAATCGATATGGGCCTACCTGATGAAAAAAATGTGATTTGCGAGTACATAAATGAGAAGATCAAAACAAAGCCGACGACGCTTTTGAATTCCTTACACCCACTCAAGTTATTTACCTTCAAACGTGATAAACATTTCAGCAGGCCGTTTCCCAGTTTTCCGCAAAAACCACCAGGATGCGACTGTTCCGTTTTGTTTCGACGAGTACTGACTAAAAACCGAGCAAAGTTTTATCGAAACCGTTAAAAACGATTTTTCATAAATCCTATTCCGTACTGTTTTATTTCACCGAAAAGGACGTCGAAAATCATTCCAGAACAAAAATTAAAAAATGCTCCCGAGATCTGGGAAAAACTGCACAGATAAAATTAACAATCGAAATTTAAAGAAAGATTCGATTCGCGTATGTCCTGTTCAATAAACTTAACTACTTTGTTCAGGTCTGGGGAGAAAATCTACAAAGTGATGTTTACGTCAAACTTTACCGTCTAATATCTTTAAAACGTAGACTTATTGAAATTACTGGAATCGTATTTGCTGAAGGGTAACAGAAAGAAAACTTTGCAGGAATAAAACATTTATCTCATTAAACGCGAGTAACGTTATAATTAATTAATCAGTCGCTTGGATTCATTAAACGCCACAAGACGTAATATAAACTTTATAAGCGATGTTACGCGAATAAAAGTTCGATATAATATTCTGCGAAGGAAATTAGAATAGCGAGTAGAGTATCAATTGATTTATGTCATTGGAAATCGTTCTATGTCAGCGTCAGATGTTCGACTCGTTGCACACTTTGTTTTACATTTTCTATAGCATTGTATAATGTGATTACACTATACAGTATACACTACTAGCATCACCCGTCGCGGCTTCGCCCACGGAACTTAAACTGTTTCAGTAATGTAATAATTTAGAAAAATAAAAAAATATATTAATAAAAGCGTGATCATCTAAACTCGTGATTATTTTACAGTGAATATGAAAAAATATTATAACCTGAATATGTTGTTTTATTGTCTTCAAACGTGTTCCATTCGAATTTAAGAAAATCTGATCAAGAATATTTTTGTCCAATACAAACATTTATACCTATTATATATTTTTGTCCTTTTAGGGGATGAATTCGGGGGAAAATACTGAATTGCGTGTATCATAATTTGTGTTTTAAAATATTTTGTTTACTTTTAAGAAAATTTTATAAAAAATATTTTTCTCCAATGCAAACACTGTTTTTTCTCCCACGATAACTCTTTTTTCATTTTTATTCTTTTAGGGGATGAATTCAGAAAAATGTTGAAATATGTGTTTCATAGCATATTTCTAGAATATAAGGTAAAAAAAATATTTTTTCAATACAAAATTGTACCTCTTTTTTATATTTTATACCTTCTTTCAATCTCTTTAGGGGATGCGTTTTGGGGAAAAGGTGAAAAATATTTTTCATTACTTATACTTAAGTGTGACTATGTTACGTTTTAAGAAGGTCAGATGAAAAACGTATTTTTTCCAATAAAAATTGTTGTACCTCATGTTTACCTCTTTAGGGGTTGCATATTGGAAAATCGTTTTTTTCAGTGCACCCCTTTTTCAGTGCATCTCGACAATATTGTAAGAAGGTACCCTGAAAATTTCAAGTCTCTAGCTATAATAGTATTGGCTGTACGTTGATTATTAAATGTGGACTGGGTTAGTAGTTTAATAGCGTCAAAATCATATTTTTGCAAAATCCTTTATTAGTGCACTTTGACATTATTGTAAGAATGTACCTTGAAAATTTCAAGTCTCTAGCTATAATGGTATCGAATACTTATACCATTATAAGTATTTTCATATACCGGTAACTTACGTATTAAAAATAAACATCGGAACATTTTAGAAACTACTTTCGTATTGAAAATAAACGGCAGAACATTTTAGAAGTAAGTAATGCGTACTTACACATTAAAAACAGACAGCGGACCATTTTAGAAACTACTTTCGTATTAAAAATAAACATCGGAACATTTTAGAAACTACTTTCGTATTGAAAATAAACGGCAGAACATTTTAGAAGTAAGTAATGCGTACTTACACATTAAAAACAGACAGTGGACCATTTTAGAAACTACTTTCGTATTAAAAATAAACGGCGAAACATTTTACAAAATAGAAACTACAAAATAGGTCGGAACCAACCACGTAACTTTTATATATAAAGAGAGAGAAAGAGAGAGAGAGAGAGAGAGAGAGAGAGAGAGAGAGAGAGAGAGAGAGAGAGAAGAGAGAGAGAGATGAGAGAGGAGAGAGAGAAGGCGGGAGAAGGGGGAGTGAGAGAGAGAGACAGAGAGAGAGAGAAAGAAAGAGAAGTAGAGAGGGAGAGGGAGAGGAGAGAGAGAGAGGGAGGGAGAAGGGGAGTGAGAGAGAGACAGAGAGCGAGGGGAGGGGGAGTGAGAGAGAGAGAGACAGACAGACAGACAGAGAGAGTTTTATATATATATATATATATATATATATATATATATATATATATATATATATATATATATAACTTGAGGGGGCTGTACGTTGTTTATTAAATTTGGACTGGGTAAGTAGTTTAATGGCGTTAAAATCAATTTTTTGCAAAATCCTTTCTTAGTACGCGCTTACATATTAAAACGAAGGTATCCTCAAAATTTCAAGTCTCTAAGTTTTACAGTTTGGGCTGTACGTTGATCAGTCAGTCAGTCAGGACATTGCCTTTTATATATGTAAGATACAGTATACAGTATTCAGTAATAGCAGCATCGGCTACTTGTCGGGTTATAGTCGGTCTGTTGACTGTAGGCCACAGGCGTTGGTTGTATTATTAATCTCGACACAATGACAGGTCGGTATTTCATCCAAATTAATCATCTTCTATCCGCAGAAACAAATGGCGCCGATCCTCTCTGTTCGTCTAGCGCGGATTGCTTGTTTTTTACACGGATTGAGCAAAATACGGATTTTATATCGAATTGTAGCTCACTTGACGTCGATCTAAGAACAACACTAAGAACAACTAAGAACAACACGGATCTACAGACTACGGAATAGATTGCTGTGGACGAATATTTATGGTTTTATGACATCCGAAGACGTACAACGAATTTTAATTAGGAGCGGCCTTTACGATAAAGACCGAACCGGGTGTCTTAAAACCGAACCTTGAATAATTTTTGAGAGGTCGTTAACAATTTTTGCATTACGAGATTT
>CM040182.1:68212900-68215400 GCA_022606455.1 Callitettix versicolor | reverse complement strand
GATATTTTTTTAGTCCATCCTGAAATGAGTGACGACTAGTGGTGACTGTTGGATTCTCAAATTATATTTTTTTAGCCCATCCTGAAATGGGTGACGACTAGTGGTGACTGTTGGATTCTCAAATTATATTTTTTTAGCCCATCCTGAAATGGGTGACGACTAGTGGTGACTGCTGGATTCTCAAATGATATTTTTTTAGTCAATCCTGAAATGGGTGACGACTAGTGGTGACTGTTGGATTCTCAAATGATATTTTTTTAGCCCATCCTGAAATGGGTGACGACTAGTGGTGACTGTTGGATTCTCAAATTATATTTTTTTAGCCCATCCTGAAATGGGTGACGACTAGTGGTGACTGTTGGATTCTCAAATGATATTTTTTTAGTCAATCCTGAAATGGGTGACGACTAGTGGTGACTGTTGGATTCTCAAATTATATTTTTTTAGCCCATCCTGAAATGGGTGACGACTAGTGGTGACTGCTGGATTCTCAAATGATATTTTTTTAGTCAATCCTGAAATGGGTGACGACTAGTGGTGACTGTTGGATTCTCAAATGATATTTTTTTAGTCCATCCTGAAATGAGTGACGACTAGTGGAGACTGTTGGATTCTCAAATTATATTTTTTTAGCCCATCCTGAAATGGGTGACGACTAGTGGTGACTGTTGGATTCTCAAATGATATTTTTTTAGTCAATCCTGAAATGGGTGACGACTAGTGGAGACTGTTGGATTCTCAAATGATATTTTTTTAGTCAATCCTGAAATGGGTGACGACTAGTGGAGACTGTTGGATTCTCAAATGATATTTTTTTAGTCCATCCTGAAATGGGTGACGACTAGTGGTGACTGTTGGATTCTCAAATATTTTTTTAGTCCATCCTGAAATGGGTGACGACTAATGGTGACTGTTGGATTCTCAAATGATATTTTTCTAGTGTATGCTAAAATAAGTGACGACTATTGGTGACCGTTGGCGTATTCATTGATAATGCATGCTGAAACGAGGGACGACTGATAATCCGTCGTGTTTTACGGCTTACTGAAATGATGTGTAACGTCTTTGTAATTAGTGAGTTTGCGTTGCAACAGTAGGTGTTTCATTGCATGCTGAAACGGGACGACTGCGGTGACCTTTGAAGTCTCCGAAGTTAGTGTCTTACTGTCTGGCGGTTGAAGTCTCCACTGTCAGTGTTTTATTGCGTGCTCAAGCTCATACACGCGTACAGTAGGCCTACACATGCTGACATTTAAAAGCAATTTTTTAAATGGTAATATTTAGTTTAAAGGTTTTGTTCCAGTTGTAAATGTACTCACTAAGACTTTGTAACAGGAATTCTAACAATAGTAAATATGGTCTTGTTTATTTTTATTTTGTGTTTTTTATACTTTTACTGTATTATTCAAAGTCATTTCACAATTAGTCATAATTGTATGTTACAGGGTCGCATGTAAGCTTGAGGTAGTGAACAAACATAGGGCAACAAACATAGTACTCCGAGTGTGTGTTTGCCGGATTTATCCCGAGGCAGGCGTTGAAAACATCAAAACAAGGTATCTTCAAAACAAATATTTTGTAACGTGTTTCGAGAATCGTGTAAAAACCGATAAAGTTACGTGTTAGCGAAATTGTATATGAGCACTGCGAAATTTGCAGAGTAAAGTTTCGTTATTTTTTAGAATGGTCGAGTCGAAAGTACGAAGTTCACAAGTTTGAACAAGTCTGTTGAGTCGGTTTTTTAAAAACACAACTGTAATTTGTTTCATTTAGTTTTGAAATTCTGTAATATTTTCGACGTAAAATGTGTTTTCGTCCCTATAACACGTTTATTGGAAACTTAATGTTTTCATCTTTCACTCCAGAGCATTATTTTATTTATTTATTTATTTTTTGGTGTTTAACGTCCGACTATTGTGCACACTTGGGCTAATGCAGACGATGGGATGATTTATAGCGTATGAAAATGCCAAGCCCTGGTCGGGAATCGAACCCGGGTCCTCGGGGTGAAAGCCAGAGCATTAATTGAGTTGAAAAACCAACCGGAAAGTGTTTCCTCACCGCCCGTGATGTTTGCGTAAAATGTAAAAAAATGTGGAACAAATTTAGATGAAACTTTAGTTATTATTCGTGGAACGGCTGGTGTTAGTCATACCGAATCGTTAATAGCGGAAAATACACCTATTCTATACAGCGTCTGTATTGACCAGCGCCTTCTCGTCTGAAATCCGCGGAACGTACGAAGAGACGATAACCTGTCGATAGTAGTGAACTTTGAAATAACCGGGCTTCAAGTCGGTCAGTGAAATTCGTTAAGTAATAAGATAAGTGTGATTATTATCTGTTCAAATAAACCTAAGTGTGATATATTTGTTACCACTACTTCACGGAATGTTTAGTTTACGGAAAAGGTTTCCATTACGTTACTGAGAATTGTTGGAAAACCAAGAAACTTCTCGATCGACCAGTACATAGCGAAGAAAGGAAAGGGGAAACATTT
>CM040182.1:68202900-68210400 GCA_022606455.1 Callitettix versicolor | reverse complement strand
TAAATTGTGTCTGCTTTGTACTTCTATTGAAGGAGTTGTTTGTTAGCCCTACGTTTCCAAGAAGTAGCGTACGTAGTGCATTAATTTTTATTTTGAGGTTTAATTGGCCCTTCACGTTTTAAGCCCTAAGGGTACAATTAGATCTGCAGAACTTCGTCTGAGTGGCGAGTGGTTCAGATGTTTTGTTCGGCTTCTATCAAGATTCTATAGTATAATATGATACTAAGTGAGAGATATTTCGTGAAATTGCAGGCCTTGTAGTTTGGCTATAGTTTCCGACAGCTTTCTACAGTATAATGTGATATTAAGTGCGGGATATTTCGTGAAATTGCCGGCCTTGAAGTTTGGCTATAGTTTCCGACAGCTGTCTACAGTATAATGTGATATTAAGTGCGGGATATTTTGTGAAATTGCCAGTCTCGAAGTTTGGCTATAGTTTCCGACAGCCGTCTACAGTATAATGTGATATTAAGTGCGGGATATTTCGTGAAATTGCCGGTGTCGAAGTTTGGCTATAGTTTCCGACAGCTGTCTACAGTAAAATGTGATATTAAGTGCGGGATATTTTGTGACACTGTCGGCCTCGAGGTTTAGCTATACTTTCCGACAGTTGTCTACAGTATAATGTGATATTAATTGCGGGATATTTCGTGAAATTGCCGGCCTTGAAGTTTGGCTATAGTTTCCGACAGCTGTCTACAGTATAATGTGATATAAGTGCGGGATATTTCTTGAAATTGCCAGCCTCGAAGTTTGGCTATAGTTTCCGACAGCTGTCTACAGTATAATGTGATATTAAGTGCGAGATATTTCTTGAAATTGCCAGCCTTGAAGTTTGGCTATAGTTTCCGACAGCTGTCTACAGTATAATGTGATATTAAGTGCGGGATATTTCGTGAAATTGCCGGCCTTGAAGTTTGGCTATAGTTTCCGACAGCTGTCTACAGTATAATGTGATATAAGTGCGGGATATTTCTTGAAATTGCCAGCCTCGAAGTTTGGCTATAGTTTCCGACAGCTGTCTACAGTATAATGTGATATTAAGTGCGAGATATTTCGTGAAATTGCCGGTGTCGAAGTTTGGCTATAGTTTCCGACAGCTGTCTACAGTATAATGTGATATTAAGTGCGGGATATTTCGTGAAATTGCCGGCCTTGAAGTTTGGCTATAGTTTCCGAGAGCTGTCTACAGTATAATGTGATATTAAGTGCGGGATATTTCTTGAAATTGCCAGCCTCGAAGTTTGGCTATAGTTTCCGACAGCTTTCTACAGTATAATGTGATATTAAGTGCGGGATATTTCGTGAAATTGCCGGTGTCGAAGTTTGGCTATAGTTTCCGACAGCTGTCTACAGTATAATGTGATATTAAGTGCGGGATATTTCTTGAAATTGCCAGCCTCGAAGTTTGGCTATAGTTTCCGACAGCTGTCTACAGTATAATGTGATATTAAGTGCGAGATATTTCGTGAAATTGCAGGCCTTGAAGTTTGGCTATAGTTTCCGACAGCTGTCTACAGTATAATGTGATATAAGTGCGGGATATTTCGTGAAATTGCAACCTCGAAGTTTGGCTATAGTTTCCGACAGCTGTCTACAGTATAATGTGATATAAGTGCGGGATATTTCGTGAAATTGCAGGTCTTGAAGTTTGGCTATAGTTTCCGACAGCTGTCTACAGTATAATGTGATATTAAGTGCGGGATATTTCGTGAAATTGCCGGCCTTGAAGTTTGGCTATAGTTTCCGACAGCTGTCTACAGTATAATGTGATATTAAGTGCGGGATATTTCGTGAAATTGCAGGCCTTGAAGTTTGACTATAGTTTCCGACAGCTGTCTACAGTATAATGTGATATAAGTGCGGGATATTTCGTGAAATTGCAACCTCGAAGTTTGGCTATAGTTTCCGACAGCTGTCTACAGTATAATGTGATATAAGTGCGGGATATTTCGTGAAATTGCAGGTCTTGAAGTTTGGCTATAGTTTCCGACAGCTGTCTACAGTATAATGTGATATTAAGTGCGGGATATTTCGTGAAATTGCCGGCCTTGAAGTTTGGCTATTGTTTCCGACAGCTGTCTACAGTATAATGTGATATAAGTGCGGGATATTTCGTGAAATTGCAGGTCTTGAAGTTTGGCTATAGTTTCCGACAGCTGTCTACAGTATAATGTGATATTAAGTGCGGGATATTTCGTGAAATTGCCGGCCTTGAAGTTTGGCTATAGTTTCCGACAGCTGTCTACAGAATAATGTGATATAAGTGCGGGATATTTCGTGAAATTGCAGGTCTTGAAGTTTGGCTATAGTTTCCGACAGCTGTCTACAGTATAATGTGATATTAAGTGCGGGATATTTCGTGAAATTGCCGGCCTTGAAGTTTGGCTATTGTTTCCGACAGCTGTTTACAGTATAATGTGATATTAATTGCGGGATATTTCGTGAAATTGCAGGCCTTGAAGTTTGGCTATAGTTTCCAACAGCTGTCTACAGTATAATGTGATATAAGTGCGGGATATTTCGTGAAATTGCCGGCCTTGAAGTTTGGCTATAGTTAACATTACTTACCAAACCTGTTTGTTTCGAAGAGGGTCAAGCCTTTGTTAAACATAAGCATATAAGGAAAATTAGGTTTTTGAAATTGCAACTACCGCCTATTGCAAGCTTTGCCGCCATCTTGATTTATAAATACATGATAATTAAAAACGATTTTAATACTTCACAAATCTGCAAGTATTACAAAGTATTATACAAGTTGATTTATCTCTACACAAAAATTGTGTTCTCGTTGTACAAAAATTACTTCGCCCTAAAAATACCTATATATTCTCAAAGTCGATATTGGCTATTAATTGTTATTATTATGCGTTAGTTATTTGTTCAGTAGTTACCTGTAAAAGAAAATTCAATTATACTATTTTTTCAACTTGATTTAAAAATTAAAATCCAGAAATAATAATAATATTGTTTATTACTTACATTTGATTGTTTGTAAACAAATAGTTTTACTATTTAAAAAAACATTATCAGACATCTGTAATGCAATAAAAGTATATAGCGAAAATAGTTGCTGGAATCAAAATATTTGTGTTATTTAAAAGCCGAACACGTTTTTTTAATCGGTATTCTACTGTATAAAATTTTACCCGATTGGAATGTAATGTAACAGGTTTCATTTCAAATGATCATATTTAGAATTTGTCAGAAGTATTTATTTATATTTGTTCTTTAATATTATTGACTTTGTACACGACAGGAATTACGTGTTTGAGTGAATATAGCATTTAACTAGTCGGCTAATTGTATTGTTAAGTTAATTTATGCCTGACATTAATTAACGAATAAAATGGTTAAAACGATTAAATTTATGACAATTTATTTTTGAAATTTTTTTGGAACGAACAATGATCTATTGCTCAGCACACAGCAGCCTACTGCTCATCACACAGCAGCCTACTGATCATCACACAGCAGTTTACTGATCATCACACAGCAGCTTACTGCTCATCACACAGCAGCTTACCGCTCATCACACAGAAGCTTACCGCTCATCACACAGCAGCTTACTGCTCATCACACAGCAGCTTACCGCTCATCACACAGAAGCTTACTGCTCATCACACGGCAGCTTACTGCTCATCACACTGCAGTTTACTGCTCATCACACAGAAGCTTACAATTCATCACAGAGCAGCTTACCGCTCATCACAAGGAAGCTTACTGCTCATCACACAGCAACTTACCGCTCATCACACAGAAGCTTACAACTCATCATACAGCAGCTTACCGCTCATCACACAGAAGCTTACTGTTCATCACACAGCAGCTTACTGCTCATCACACAGAAGCTTACAACTCATCACACAGCAGCTTACTGCTCATCACACAGCAGCTTACTGCTCATCACACAGCAGCTTACTACTTTTCACACAGAAGCTTACTGCTCATCACACAGCAGCTTACCGCTCATCACACAGCAGCTTACTGCTCATCACACAGCAGCTTACTGCTCATCACACAGCAGCTTACTACTTTTCACACAGAAGCTTACTGCTCATCACACAGCAGCTTACCGCTCATCACACAGCAGCTTACTGCTCATCACACAGCAGCTTACTGCTCATCACACAGCAGCTTACTACTTTTCACACAGAAGCTTACCGCTCATCACACAGCAGCTTACCGCTCATCACACAGCAGCTTACTGCTCATCACACAGCAGCTTACTGCTCATCACACAGAAGCTTACTGCTCATCACACAGCAGTTTATTACTCATCACACAGCAGCCTACTGCTCATCAATACTGTAACAAAATTATTGAACGTAAGGCAGTGTGGCTGTGACAACAGCCTCATTAGCCGAGTACTCGAGTCCGTTGCTTGTTAATTGCATGTGCTAGACCTACAACAAAAGTTGCAAAGTTCTTGCACTAACTTTCCCTACTCACGCAATCACGTAATCATATGCCATTGTGCTGATGGCTCATATTAAAAGTCCATGGTTTATTGTTAAATCTCTACTTTGTACTGCCATTCTAGATGAAATACTAAATGCAATTATAAATAAATAATAATTTTGCTTCCTTATTTGAACTTTGCGCTGAATCATAACCTTAATAATTTTTAGTGTCCATGTGTCCTCAGTTTGTTCGTCTGTCTTTTATAATAATCAACCGTACGGAATTGTAGAAACGGAAAGTAGAAAGTACATGATATAGTAGCGGTCACGTAATATATGAGTTTAGATTTTTATATAATTTTAAAAAATTTAATTCAATTTTTTTGTAATTTTTAAAAATTGCTTTCGAAAAATAAAATATAAATGATTATTTTCTTGACAATTAAATATTTTAAAATCTGTTAAAGGGATTTGCAGGGCAACGAACATGTAAGTAACAAACCTTTTTTATGATTTTTCATATTATATATATATTTACCCACATCTACTCTTGTCAAACATTTTCAATAACTTTTCGTTTACTATTTTGTAAAAATAAAGAAATTATTTTTGTTAATTACATGATTTACATTTAGAATACAACATACGTAGCAGTGTACACAGGACGTACACACGTCCTTAATATTTTGAGACGTAATACTGAAAAAAATAGTCAATATAAGAAGAAATATTGACGACCAGTTAAAGTTAGGTTCTTATATAAGTTTAAAAAAATAATAAATGTAAGTTGAAAATATAAGTGGAAAGTGGAAACTTCGAAATTGAAACAGTACGTTCGAGCGTAAAATTGTCAGCCTTTGTTTAAAGTTGGAATATAATTAATTGCTGAGTCGCCTAAGGCCAAGTTTTAAGCAGTTATCCTTTTTATGTAATTGGTAGATTTAAAAGTTTGTGGTTTTTAATAAGATAAAGTATTCTACGGAAACCTGTTAAATAGAATTTAGAAAATTGTCAATAGCAAAGACCTACATCTTGTTCGTGACTTAGTAGTACTTGTTTCTGTTTCACCTTGGTGTCTGTCAATGTGTGAGGAAATATCCGGCCACGAATCGGCAACTGAGTACTTGTTTCTGTTTCACCTTGGTGTCTGTCAATGTGTGAGGAAATATCCGGCCACGAATCGGCGACTGAGTACTTGTTTCTGTTTCACCTTGGTGTCTGTCAATGTGTGAGGAAATAGCCGGCCACGTATCGGTGACTGAGTACTTGTTTCTGTTTCACCTTGGTGTCTGTCAATGTGTGAGGAAATAGCCGGCCACGTATCGGCGACTGAGTACTTGTTTCTGTTTCACCTTGGTGTCTGTCAATGTGTGAGGAAATAGCCGGCCACGTATCGGTGACTGAGTACTTGTTTCTGTTTCACCTTGGTGTCTGTCAATGTGTGAGGAAATAGCCGGCCACGTATCGGCGACTGAGTACTTGTTTCTGTTTCACCTTGGTGTCTGTCAATGTGTGAGGAAATAGCCGGCCACGAATCGGCGACTGAGTACTTGTTTCTGTTTCACCTTGGTGTCTGTCAATGTGTGAGGAAATAGCCGGCCACGTATCGGTGACTGAGTACTTGTTTCTGTTTCACCTTGGTGTCTGTCAATGTGTGAGGAAATAGCCGGCCACGTATCGGCGACTGAGTACTTGTTTCTGTTTCACCTTGGTGTCTGTCAATGTGTAAGGAAATAGCCGGCCACGTATCGGTGACTGAGTACTTGTTTCTGTTTCACCTAGTTATCTGTCAATGTGTAAGGAAATAGCCGGCCACGTATCGGCGACTGAGTACTTGTTTCTGTTTCACCTTGGTGTCTGTCAATGTGTGAGGAAATATCCGGCCACGAATCGGCGACTGAGTACTTGTTTCTGTTTCACCTTGGTGTCTGTCAATGTGTGAGGAAATAGCCGGCCACGTATCGGCGACTGAGTACTTGTTTCTGTTTCACCTTGATGTCTGTCAATGTGTGAGGAAATAGCCGGCCACGTATCGGCGACTGAGTACTTGTTTCTGTTTCACCTTGGTGTCTGTCAATGTGTGAGGAAATAGCCGGCCACGTATCGGCGACTGAGTACTTGTTTCTGTTTCACCTTGGTGTCTGTCAATGTGTGAGGAAATAGCCGGCCACGTATCGGCGACTGAGTACTTGTTTCTGTTTCACCTTGGTGTCTGTCAATGTGTGAGGAAATAGCCGGCCACGTATCGGCGACTGAGTACTTGTTTCTGTTTCACCTTGGTGTCTGTCAATGTGTGAGGAAATAGCCGGCCACGTATCGGTGACTGAGTACTTGTTTCTGTTTCACCTTGGTGTCTGTCAATGTGTGAGGAAATAGCCGGCCACGTATCGGTGACTGAGTACTTGTTTCTGTTTCACCTAGTTATCTGTCAATGAGTAAGGAAATAGCCGGCCACGTATTGGCGACTGAGTACTTGTTTCTGTTTCACCTTGGTGTCTGTCAATGTGTGAGGAAATAGCCGGCCACGTATTGGCGACTGAGTACTTGTTTCTGTTTCACCTTGGTGTCTGTCAATGTGTGAGGAAATAGCCGGCCACGTATTGGCGACTGAGTACTTGTTTCTGTTTCACCTTGGTGTCTGTCAATGTATGAGGAAATAGCCGGCCACGTATTGACGACTAAGTACTTGATTAAGAACTGATAAACTGATCTGGCTTTACGTATTGTGTCATGTCGTAAGTTTAATTTTTACTATGTCTTTAAAATAGTGTTTTCTAGCAAAACTCGAGTATTCGCCCGGTTAAATACAGCTTTATAAAACCAGCGTGAGTGTAAATAATCATATCTTTGCTTGAGGATTTCATCATATCATTGGCGGCTTTATCGATACCGAACGTCCCTCATTTTGTTTGCGTTATCTAACAAGAACCGAGGCTTTGTAATTGAGCGCTGAGCGAGACAAATGGCTAACGTCGTGGTTAAGTTGGTATACGATTACTTCGCGGATGTTTTTCAATGTTATTTATGAATGTTGGGTTATATATTTACCAATACGTCATAGGCTGAGCGGATCTGCGAGTTAATTTATCAATGTAGT
>CM040182.1:68165400-68195400 GCA_022606455.1 Callitettix versicolor | reverse complement strand
AAAAATGGAATGATTTGTGTAAGTGTAAATGTAGGGTGTATTTTTACAAGCTATTTGACGTGCATGAGGAAATTCAAACAAATTCTGCATGATCCTAATGGTATCTCATACAAATCCCTCAACATGTATACCAGTGTAAAGGCACCATTTTATATGGACAATTTCACAATTACAGGTGGTTCACAAACATTTTTATCACTTGTGAAAAAAGTTACAGTGGATCTAAATAAAGTTACAAGTCAACAGTAACTATTATTTCTTTTCTTGTATGTGCTTTTTTTTAATTGTGATAATTCACTGTTAGTTTAATAACATAGGAATGCTACTTAATGAAGGACGTGCTTAATGAAGGCCTATTGTTTTTGTAGAAAGTTTTGCAGTAAACAAATATTTTGTTTGGAATTTTTTCAGATAATTTGTTAACAGACGACAAAATTCAAAAACATTAAAACAACCAATTGATGAAAAAGCTTTGGCTTTAGGTTTTGCACCAGTCAATAAAGACTACAGGAATACATTTATACAAATTTAAGTACCTATTGGGGCACTATTGTAATATATAAAAAATTGCAACTATTGCAATATATGAAAAATATCAAAATGTTCAACGTCTTCGGTTCTGTTACCGTTGGAGATACGAAACAAACTGCATTTTGTAGAAGTTAGCCTCTTCTATTCATAGGATGTACCAGAAGTCATGAACTTCATACAGAGTGTTCCATAATATCATAAAAAGTGATTTATTCATCTTTCCTTACAGAACTGTACTAATATCTGTTACATTTTTTTTTAGTAAAGCAAAAAGGTAAATAATTTTCTGATTTTTAATTGTTTTCAGTATTTTTCCCTTCATGGTAACAATGGTTTACAAATTTTATTTAAAAAATATTTTTAAAAAATATCAAAATTGCTCAATGTCTTTGGTTCTTTTACCGTTGGAGATATAAAACAAACTGCATTTTGTAGAAGTTTGTCTCCTCTACCCATAGGGTGTACGTAAAGTCAAGTACCGTACAGGGTGTTCCAAAATATAATAAAACGATATTTCTTCCCCTTTTCCTTACGGAATTGTACTAATATTTTTATGATTTTGGAATGTGTTCAGCATTTTTCTCTGCACAGTTATTTTGTTTTAAAAATTTTAATTAGAAAATGTTAAAAAAATATCAAAACTGTTCGATACCTTTGGTTCTATTAGTCCTAGAGACGTTAAAATATACGACACTTTGTGAAGTTGGCATCATCTATCTGCATGTGTACTAAAAACGTTGATTCTAAAATTCACAAAATATGATTATTCATATTAAAGTTTACACACACACGCGCACGCACACATACACACGAACCCACCCACGCACCCATATACACACACAAATCCACCCACCCACCCACCCATACACACACACACACACACAAACCCCCCACCTATCTCCACACAAACATACATACACACACCACATACAAAACACACACACACGCGCGCGCACGCACACATACACACAAACCCACCCACCGACTCATATACACACACAAATCCACCCACCCACCCATACACACACACACACACACCCATACACACACACACGCGCACGCACACATACACACGAACCCACCCACGCACCCATATACACACACAAATCCACCCACCCACCCACCCATACACACACACACGCGCACGCACATATACACACGAACCCACCCACGCACCCATATACACACACAAAAATCACCCACCCACCCACCCATACACACACACACACACACACACACACACACACCCATACACACACACACGCGCACGCACACATACACACGAACCCACCCACGCACCCATATACACACACAAATCCACCCACCCACCCACCCATACACACACACACACACACACACACAAACCCCCCATCTATCTCCACACAAACATACATACACACACCACATACAAAACACACACACACAAGCGCGCACGCACACATCCACACAAACCCACCCACCGACTCATATACACACACAAACCCACCCACCCACCCATACACACACACACACACCCATACATACACACACACACACACAAACCCCCCACCTACCTCCACACAAACATAAAAACAAACACAAACATACATATACACACCACATACAAAACACACACACACACACACACACTCACTCACTCTCTCTCTCTCACACACACTCACTCACTCTCTCTCTCTCTCTCACACACACACACACACACACACACACACACACACACACACAATATGAATTCATTTTACGGTTCACACACACATATGTATGTTAATGTACAATATATTGAATGCCAATATATACAATGTCAAGTAATTCTGTGCTTTTCGGTCCATTTTGTACTATGTTAGCCGACGGGTTCATTTTAAATTTCTATCTTTAACAAGAGCTGAATAAAAAATGGTATTTATGCAGTATAACTTAACTTGTTTTTTAAAATAAGCGATTTTTTAAATATTTTTTCTTTTAATTACATATGCAGTTACGAGATATGCACCCGCGGAAGATTAAATTTATTACGATAAAGTTAAGATATGCAATTTTTAACGGAACTATATTGTGACATCATTTCTGTTAACAATGCACGGAGCACGGTAGATTTACTACGCCAAGTCATTGCTGTTTGTCACCCGATAGTGTTTATTCGCGTTCGTGTATTCGTGTTCGATACAAAACCGTGTTAGTTAAGTTTTAAGTCATTTAAAAAATTCTATTATTTTCATTATTAATAACACGAATTTAATGAATCGCGAAACACGTGAGCAACTCTCCGTGGTGACGGTGTTGAGGTTGCGCGGGTGATTCTATTTCCCTTTTATTCAAACTTGCGATGGTCTCCGCACTTTTATATTTTTGGGCAAGTAATAAAAGTGTTTAGCGAAAAAGTTATGAAAAAATCGAATACAAGTTACTCTGCACATTTACACACCACAGATTGACGCTGAACAATGCGTGCTAGTACGTATTGCGTAGTGCAGTGTTTAATTAGAGAACCTCTCGCTGAAGTTTTGGTACATAAATTCCGGACATTCCGTACTGGTTATTTCACATTCATCTTTCATTGAACACCTTATAGTAAATTGCATCCGTACCAGTGTTGCCAATTGGCGGGTAATTTTGGTATCACCGAGATATGCAAACATACGAGGGTTGATCAAATATAAACGAGACTGATTTTTTTAAAAATTTATTGCTTACTTACAAATTATTCTTGATACAACTTATTTTTCTACATAGTCTCCCGCACGAGTAACACATTTTTCCCACCGGATTGGAAGTTTTTTAATTCCATCTTCGTAAAAAGTTCTCGGGCGTTCCTTGAGCCATTGGAGCACGAAGGTCTCCACCGCAGAATCGTCTTCGAAACGCTGGCCTCCAAGCGCCTCTTTGAGTGGCCCAAACAGGTGATAGTCGCAGGGTGATAAGTCTGGACTGTATGGGGGATGTTCCATTGGTTCCCAGCCAATTTGATCGAGTTTCAGCCTCGTAGCGTTCGCCGAATGTGGTCGGCCATTATCGTGAAGAAGAATGACGTTTCTCGCCGGTTTAGATTTCCTTTTCCTATGAAAAGACTGTTTTGCGGCCTCTAAAACATCGCAATAATATTGTGCATTTATTGTGTGTCGTTGATGGAGGAAATCGACGTGAAAGGCGCCTTGATTGTCGAAAAATACAGTGGCCATTACCTTCCCGGCCGACGATCGTGATTTGGCCTTCAGAGGCGCCCTCTCTCCCCTCTTCCGCCACTCCATACTTGCCTGTTTCGACTCGGGAGTGTAATGGTGAACCCATGTTTCGTCACAGGTGACAATCCGGTTTACTAATGCCTCACCATCTCGTTCAAATTGGGTCAATAGTCGCTGGCAAATCTCCAAACGATTCCGTTTGTGAACGTCGGTCAAAATTCGTGGAACTCACCTTGGAGATACTTTGCTGAGTTCCAGGTTTGATGTAACGATTTTTTGAACGCTACCATAGCTCAACTGGAGTTCATCTGCAATAAATCGCAGCGATATACGTCTGTCTTCGTCCAGGAGCTTCCGAACAGCATCAATGTTTTCGTCCGTGACGGTAGTGGTCGGGCGACGATCATGGCTGAGGTTTTCTACTGCTTCCCGTCCTTCGGCGAATTTCTTGTGCCAAGCAAAAACGCGAGCTCTTGACAGGGTCCCCGTATTGAGCCGTCAATCTACGAAAGATTTCAGTCGGATTGACCCCCTCCTTGGCCAAAAACTTAATAATAATTCTCTGCTCCACGCAAACGTGCACTTCACTCTCACTCATTGTATAGTTTTATACTGAAGGGTCCGAACGGAAATGTTGCCCGTCTATGCCCGTCCCAAACCTCCCAGGCTACCTGAAACCCCACCCTTTAGAGTTCAATGTCCAACGGAAAAGTTTTTAGAAAGTCAGTCTCGTTTATATTTGATCAACCCTCGTATATCAAGAAAAGGTGTGTGTGTGTATCAAGAAAAAGTATTTTACTCGCCTTCCTCTTTCGACTCGATAATAAGTGTCGATATTTTTTTTTACTTTGGGTCATTTTGTATTCAGAGTAAAGTTTACACGTGATCCTTGCTCGGTTCGTTTTTCTGTTCCACAGTCAGCTGATTTTTAGATTAACTTTTTTTTTGAAATTACTAATTTACAGCTTGTTTTCCTGCACAGCGTAGGTTTTATAGCAAACGAAGCCGTGGGCACCCGTATTGCTTGGGTATAGGTGAAATGATTGTTAGAATTTACTACGATAATTACAAAAAGACACTGTTTTTTGATGAAATGTCAACAACATTCAGTTTTTAAAGATCGAAGAAGTGTTTCGAGGTCATGGGTCTCTATGGGGAAATTAGGGTCTCGTGAAGACCAACAACAATGCTGAAGATCGCTAACAAATAACTTCTTTTCACTTTGTCGACATAAACGAATTGAGAAAAACAAAAATTTTGGTATAGGGGTGGGTGTGCAGGGTCCGCAACCTATATAGTATTTGTACTCACACTCTTAGACCCTAAACAACCTCTGTGTGAAATTATGTGTGAATATCTCAATAGATAAACATTTTTATTCGGAAAAACACAAAGTTTGAGCTAAATATAAATACATACATATTTGTGGGCGAAAAACCTGAAAGATTATTATCGCTCAATTATATATATATATATATATATATATATATATATACACACACACACACACACACACACACACACACACACACACATATATATATATATATATATATATATATATATATGTATGTATATAATTATGACTTCACTAATTTACAGTTAATTTTATGTCGTCTAGCTGTGGGTAATTATTACGGTTGAGATTGGCAATACTAATTTGTACAACTCGGTTTGCAAACACTACAGTGTCGTGCGGGTTGCATTTATATTCCCGTTTAATAATTGAAGGCGTCAGTTTATAATTGTCTAACATTTCAGAATACTTAAAAAATAGTGTATATCCTTTTTTTCTTTTTTAATAACAATGTTTTGTAGCAAAACCATTATTTATTACTTTAGTAGTATTTTTGCAATTGAGTGAAACTGTAACGTGAATAAATGATCACTGCACGCAACTGTCTCGCTTATGTGACGGCGGTGAATTTCGTAGAATATTTTTTTTTGTTTTACAATTTCTGAGGTCTTATTTTAACTATAATAAACAGCGATAAAATATGCATAAAATTAGTAATTAAAATTTCTATTTTTCGTTTTAAACGAACCTGACGGATCGGGAATCATTTTATCAGGAACCTAGGAATCATTTTTGTAATTTCAGTGAAAATGTAATACTAATGTAGGGTTTAATGTAAGTAAAACACACACACACACACACACAAATTACCACAAGCGATAACCACTATACTACGGAAAATACGAAGAAATTTGACTAATTTAAGTATATGAAACGAATAATTAATTTAATTTTGGTAGTTATATTAAAAGGTCAGTCGTTTTATATTAATTCTTAATGATCAGCTGGTTTCATTTACATGGTTTAGGCCTAATGCGTTTCCAGTTGTGTGTGTGTGTGTGTGTGTGTGTGTGTGTGTGTGTGTGTGTGTGTGTGTGTGTGAGAGAGAGAGAGAGAGAGAGAGAGAGAGAGAGAGAGTGTGTGAGTGTGTGTGTGTGAGTGATTGTGTGTGCATGTGCGCGCGTGTGTGAATGAGTGAGTGAGTGTGTGTGTTTGTGTGTGTGTGTGTGTGTGTGAGTGTGTGTGTTTGTGTGTGTGTGTGTGTGTGTGTGAGTGTGTGTGTGTGTGTGTGTGTGTGAGTGAGTGTGTGTTTGTGTGTATGTTTGTGTGTGTGAGTGTGTGTGTGTGTGTGTTTATGTGTGTATGTATAAGTGTATGTGTGTATATATATGTGTGTATGTGTGTGTGTGTGTGTGTGTGTGTGTGTGTGTGTGTGTGTGTGTGTGTGTAAATATTTCAAATAGAAGTTTGCTAATAAGTTATAAGGCGGTGAAGAAAATAATTCATATTTATAAATTTGTTTTATCTTACATTTCGTACTTTTGTATCATAAATTTAAATTTATTTTTCGATAAATTGTAAACTAATTAAGAACACTTCATTTGAGAAACATTAAAATCTCTTACAATATCACTCTTTTGCTCAATTCATGACACCTCTGTTATTCCGTTGTTAACTTGTTATTAAAAGTATTTTTCTGCTTTGATGAGTTCAGTTGCGCATAAATGACGCAACATTGCCCAAACCTTTTACTACACTCGCCATAAATTCCAAGACAATATTTTGTTGTAGCTATCGTCGTGTAGCGACAGGAGATGGAAAGATGGCCCGGCGGAACGCATAAATATCTCTTGTTCGGATTTCTTGAGCCATGAAACGCAAAGATTAGGTTTTACAATTTTTGTCCCCTTTAATTGAGTCGGTTCTGTGTAGCAGTGAGTTAGAATGATACAAATATGTGATATACAATGAATGATACACAATAAGTGTTATACAATGAATGCTACACAATAAGTGTTATACAATGAATGCTACACAATAAGTGTTATACAATGAATGATACAAAGTAAGTGATATGCAATGAATGCTACACAATAAGTGTTATACAATGAATGCTACACAATAAGTGTTATACAATGAATGCTACACAATAAGTGTTATACAATGAATGCTACACAATAAGTGTTATACAATGAATGCTACACAATAAGTGTTATACAATGAATGCTACACAATAAGTGTTATACAATGAATGATACAAAGTAAGTGATATGCAATGAATGCTACACAATAAGTGTTATACAATGAATGCTACACAATAAGTGTTATACAATGAATGCTACACAATAAGTGTTATACAATGAATGCTACACAATAAGTGTTATACAATGAATGCTACACAATAAGTGTTATACAATGAATGCTACACAATAAGTGTTATACAATGAATGATACAAAGTAAGTGATATACAATGAATGCTACACAATAAGTGTTATACAATGAATGCTACACAATGAACGATATACAATGAATGATATATAGTGAATGATACACAGTATAGAATATACATTGAATGATATACAATGAATTGTTTTATGTCTCGATAATGTACTGAAACTAAATTTTCGTTTAAATAATCGATCATCAAAACACACGAACTTCGTTAACGAGAAAGAAAATGGTGGCATAGGTGTACCTGGAGTTCTCTCTCTGTAATCTACGGCAGGTCCTTACCGTATTTTACATTCTTATCGCAAAACGCGTTTAAAGACACACACGCGCGCGCGCGCACGCGCTCTGTTCGTTTAATTAATTAGCTGGTAATTACATTTTTTTTTGTATTTTAAGGCGAAAAAATTGCCCTAAGTGTAAGTGTAGTGTTGTAAGTGTAAATTGTGTTAGACTCGGGTACCGCGAGGGACGTGTAAATCCTCTCAATAGGTGCATCTAGACTGATAATTACAAACTGCTAATAATATGAAAATTAGAATAAGCATATGTTTAATTTAATTATTAGAGACAAATAATATTTTTGATTTCAATTAAATCAGTACTTTTTTCCGTCAAGCAGCGTCTTCTTTATCGACAAGCAGGACCTAAAGCAAGTAAGATTAAGGAAGACTTAATATTATCGACTTTAATATTTAAAAGTTTCTACAATTTTTTAGAGTACATATCTCTGTCTTTTATAGCTTCAAACACTTTATATTTGGTGACGTCCATTTTATAAATTTTTCCACTTTCACAACTTTTTATTATACTCTAAAAATTTTAGAGTAAGTTTAGAAAATGGAAACATTCCGAAACGCGTCAACAAACATGAAGTGTACAAAGCTAGGAAAGGCAGAGATATATACTTTAAAATATTCTAACATTTCTAGCGGAAAAGAGATGATTATATGAAAAATTAAAAACTTTAATAATTAAACCAGAAGCCTTATACGCAGCTGAAACATTATCTCTCACAACCCAGCCAGGGCCCACTTGAAAGGCTGGAGATCAAAGAAAGAAAGATATTACGAAAAATCTTAGGCCCCAAATTCCGTAACAACCAATTACTCCACATCAGTAATGAAACTCTTTACCAAAAAACTGAAACACTATCAGACACAATGAGAAAAAGGAGAATTGTTTTTTACGGGCACATCCTCCGAATGGACAAAAATAGACTAACCAAAAAAAAATATTTGCCTACTTTCGCAGTAGAAGAGCCAAACCACTTTGGTTTAGAGAAACAGAGAAAAACATAACAGAACTGCAAATCACTGACACTATGCTCATGGACAGAACAGCCAAAACAATAACCAAGGACAAGAAGCAACGGTTCCAAGGCAAAGTCAAATCCAAGCGAACGATCCAAATCTCTGACGAAGAAAGAAAAGCAAGATCACAACGTATGAAGCAATACCGGGCTACGAGGAAGGCACAGAACATTAAAAAGTGATTGATTTAGTGTACCCCAAAGTTGGGTGAAACAAATACAGAGAAAACTGTGCAATTTTATAAATTTACAATTTCACCAAATTTAAGGCAATTTATATGAAAAATTCTCGGTACGGTTTAAAGCAAGTTTAATGCGTTTGCAGATTATTAAAAAGGTAAAAAACTGTTTAAAACCGAATTCGTATACAGTTACCGAGTTCCTTTCGAATCTAAGGCTTACTAATTAATAACGTTTATGTATATATATATATATATATATATATATATATATATATATATATATATATATTAAATACTAGGTTTACTTTATAATGAAGTTTCACATAGTTTTATGAAGAGTTCAGTCGAATCAGACTAAAGTAACTAGGGCTGGGGGCGGGAGCGGGGGCGGGAGAGATTCTACTTTTAATATCGCCCTGTATGTTAGTTCTAGAATTTACTTTATAATGAAGTTTCACATAGTTTTATATGAAGAGTTCAGTCGAATCAGACTAAAGTAACTAGGGCTGGGGGCGGGAGCGGGGGCGGGAGAGATTCTACTTTTAATATCGCCCTGTATGTTAGTTCTAGAATTTACTTTATAATGAAGTTTCACATAGTTTTATGAAGAGTTCAGTCGAATCAGACTAAAGTAACTAGGGCTGGGGGCGGGGCCGGGGGCGGGAGCGGGGGCGGGAGAGATTCTACTTTTAATATCGCCCTGTATGTTAGTTCTAGAATTTACTTTATAATGAAGTTTCACATAGTTTTATGAAGAGTTCAGTCGAATCAGACTAAAGTAACTAGGGCTGGGGGGCGGGGCAGGGGGCAGGAGCAGGGGCAGGAGAGATTCTACTTTTAATATCGCCCTGTATGTTAGTTCTAAAATTTACTTTATAATGAAGTTTCACATAGTTTTATGAAGAGTTCAGTCGAATCAGACTAAAGTAAATAGGGCTGGGGGCGGGGCGGGGGCGGGAGCGGGGGCGGGAGCGGGGGCGGGAGAGATTCTACTTTTAATATCGCCCTGTATGTTAGTTCTAGAATTTACTTTAGCATTGCATATAAACGGACTAGAAGTACAGCCACCATTATAAAACGTGTGCTCGATATTAGAGGCTGAAGTCCAAGTAATTGCACTATTTGCCGCTACGAACGCTGCAAGATTCATGGATAGTTGAGAAAATAGACAGTACTGTTCGCTATTTAAGTGTAATTGAACACTACCGCACAATACCAAAGCGGCGAGTGCTCACGTATGTGCCGTAAGGGTTATCACTCTAGTATTTTTATATTCAAGCGAAGTTCAGTTAATTAGTACTGAGCTTATTAAACCGAAAAAGAAGAATTAAAGTAGTACAACTGAAATTTAAGTTCTATTGAAATAATGCGTTACCGAATGTCTCTTCTTTCCGGTAACTTATCGCTCAATGTTTCTCGATAAAATTTGTGACTGACCGATGGACAGGTAAGAATTTGCGGGAGTGTTCTCAATTATTGCCGGCCTTTTTCTAGCCCGAGCTAACTCACGTCCCTTCTCCGGCACGCGAGAAGCGTTAAGGATAAAGCTCTTTATTTCGTGATGACGATAACACTCTTTTCCTCTACGGAGAACGTTAGGAAGACGAAACGAGATTTTTTTATAAGTGAGTCACGAACCGGCCATGAAAGTTGCAGGTGATGTGAGCGGTAAAGTCAGCGGAGAGCTTTTCGGCTGGGGAAATAAATGAAGCGGCGTAGATAACACGGCAAGACGGCAAGACGGCAAGGAAGTTGGCTTATTTAACTGCAACACTGGTTGTGCCGTTACTTGCCTCAATACGATTAGTCGACGATACAGATAGTGGTCGGACACGGGCATCTACGCTTTTATGTTATGATTTTGGTAATGACAACTGTTATAAGAATTTCCCGAGAGTACTTCCAAACTTCTGAAACTGTTGAGCGTTTTCAGCAACGGTTAAAAATTGAAATTTCTAACGAAAGGCCGATGTGAAGAGGTGGAGAAACGGTTGCTGTAAATAAATTTATTTCTTATTATTTTACGCAAAATTAACGTGTTAACACAAAAGAATTTTTTTTGGCATAAAATTATATTTTTTAGCGATATTAGTTGCTACTGTGAATTTTATAAGTGGAGCAGAGAAGGACAAGCTATTGTACATTACCTAAAGAAGATAATTATACAGACAAGATTCGCACATTGAATATTTCAGAGATAAGCCTATTACCGTTATTTTAGGTTATTCATTGTTTGTAGCTGTTCGATAGACATTTAATGTCGATAAACTAGGTAACGGGAACCTCAAAATTGCAATTAAAAGTGGACAAAAACTAGCATTCTTTTCTTACAATAGGTACCAATATTGTGACTTCAGTTTTTACATAGTGGTCCACTTATACAGTAAGTCTTTTGTATCTACTTCCTGCCTAGAACAAGAACATAGTGGTTCAACGGCAGAATAAGCCTCCTGTATCCACTACTTGTCTAAAAGTAGACGATAGTGGGCAAACTGTACAGTAAGCCTCTTGTATCCACTACCTGCCTAAAAGTAGAAGATAGTGGGCAAACTGTACAGTAAGCCTCCTGTATCCACTACTTGTCTAAAAGTAGACGATAGTGGGCAAACTGTACAGTAAGCCTCTTGTATCCGCTACCTGCCTAGAAGTAGAAGATAGTGGGCAAACTGTACAGTAAGCCTCCTGTATCCACTACTTGTCTAAAAGTAGACGATAGTGGGCAAACTGTACAGTAAGCCTCTTGTATCCGCTACCTGCCTAAAAGTAGAAGATAGTGGGCAAACTGTACAGTAAGCCTCCTGTATCCACTACTTGTCTAAAAGTAGACGATAGTGGGCAAACTGTACAGTAAGCCTCTTGTATCCACTACCTGCCTAAAAGTAGAAGATAGTGGGCAAACTGTACAGTAAGCCTCCTGTATCCACTACTTGTCTAAAAGTAGACGATAGTGGGCAAACTGTACAGTAAGCCTCTTGTATCCGCTACCTGCCTAAAAGTAGAAGATAGTGGGCAAACTGTACAGTAAGCCTCCTGTATCCACTACTTGTCTAAAAGTAGACGATAGTGGGCAAACTGTACAGTAAGCCTCTTGTATCCGCTACCTGCCTAAAAGTAGACGATAGTGGGCAAACTGTACAGTAAGCCTCCTGTATCCACTACTTGTCTAAAAGTAGACGATAGTGGGCAAACTGTACAGTAAACCTCTTGTATCCAGAACATAATGTCTCAACTGTGCATTAAGCCTCCTCGAATACGACCGAGCAAGTAAACAGGGGCTACGTTAACTACTGCTACAGAACCAGGATAGTAGTAAAAAACGAGGTCTATGATATGACAAACCCGAAGACGACAATACAGAACGTGACAAAACTTAAGGTGACTTTTAGCGGAAACCGTAGGAAGCTAAGGAAAAAATAACAAATAATAAAATAAATCAAAAATTAATAAACGACTATAATGAAAATAATGAAACAATATTTAAACTTCAAAGTCATAAATTAGTAAGTAAAACATTATGCATCGTAAATAATAGTAATAGTAAATTAAAGTTAGAAGATTTTTTTTATGTTTAACGTCCGACTATTGTGCACACTTGGGCTAATGCAGACGATGGGATGATTTATAGCGTATGAAAATGCCAAGCCCTGGCCGGGAATCGAACCCGGGTCCTCGGGGTGAAAGCCTAGTACGCTATCAACTACGCCACCGAGGCGGCTAAAAAAAAAGTAATAAAAAGACAGTTAGAAGAAAATATTAATAACGGATGGAAGTTTATATTAATTATTAAAATAAATAATCAAGTATACCAAATGAAAAAATTACAGGCCAAGAACAAAATAAAAAAAAGAGACAAATAATAAGAGAACAAATGAGAGACCGGAAGAAAGTCCATATGTACAAAGCTATTATTGGAGTGCTAAACGAACGGGTAGAGCAAAGATTAAAATTAAGATCAATAAGTTAAATTCAATTCTGGAAAAAAGTGAACACGACTGGATGCCGAATCACCAACAAACAATATAAAAAAAGCGTTAGTAGGAGTTTAACAATTCTTGGTTGTTCGAATAAAATTAGGATGGACATGAGTTAAAGTAAACAGCAACTTCCCGTGTCGCATTAACATAAGGAAACAGATCCAAGAGTGAGCTTCACAAAAATCAGTTGGGCTATGTTTGGTTGCACGCGAGCTCAATGATATAATAGTTCCCTGTTATGAAAGTGCCCCAAGGAAAGAGAGGCATAAACATTTTATAAAGAAAATTGAATTAACATTAAGTTTCTAGCATCCACTTACCAAGAATTCCAAGAAATATACGGGACTTTTGTTTAATAATACAGTTTTCCCGTCGGAACGAGTACATTTCGGACTCCAGAATTCATTGGCAGCCTTGGTGAAAAAATTGGTCTAACTTTAGAGAAGGGGAAGAGGAGTATACTTTAGAATATGTACACAATTTGTTGGCTTATCAGAAACTTTTGAAGACATTTATATCTGAACAATTTGTACAGGGTAGATTAAATGTAAATCCAAAGGAAATATTATTTCACCAAAAGGAAGTCATACAAGGCATAAAACAGACCCTGAATAATTACAATCAACCGAGAATTTTCAACACCCACCAGTTAAAGAAATTGCAATTATTTGTAGAATACAAAAGTTTTCATTCATGACTTGTAAATAAATTGCTGAAAAAATTAAACCACCGTTAAAACGGTTAAAAAGCAATGGGATCCGGATTTGAATATTGGCTTTAACAGTGTTGTAAGTTTTTTTATCGAGTCAGTAACAATAATGAATCCGGAAGAAGGTTGAATCCGATATTCTTACAGTACAGTATGCAATAGCTTGGCAGATATGTCAACAAGATAATAACCGACATTTACAAGTTACAGGGTGTGTAAGCAGAACTGTGAAACTTGTGGAGGAGCATCAGCATCTGTAAGAAGGAACTGTTAGCATTCATACCCGTGGTAGCACCGTTAACCATCACTACGAACCGTTAATGTTTGTTCTTTATTCTTTTCATCGCTAAGAACCTATAATTTTTGTTTTTTATTTTCTATATCGTTACGAACCGTTAACGTTTGTTTTTTTTCTTTACATCGCCACGAACCGTTAATGTTGTTTTTTTTAAATTTTCTTCATCGCCACGAAACGATAATATTTGTTTTTTTATTCTCTATATAGCCAAGAACCGTTAATATTTGTTTTTCTCTACATCGCCACGAAACGATAATTTTTGTTTTTTATTTTCTACATCGCTACGAACCGTTAATGTTGTTTTTTTTAAATTTTCTTCATCGCCACGAAACGATAATATTTGTTTTTTTATTCTCTATATAGCCAAGAACCGTTAATAGTTGTTTTTCTCTACATCGCCACGAAACGATAATTTTTGTTTTTTATTTTCTACATCGCCACGAACCGTTAATGTTGTTTTTTTTAAATTTTCTTCATCGCCACGAAACGATAATATTTGTTTTTTATTCTCTATATAGCCAAGAACCGTTAATAGTTGTTTTTCTCTACATCGCCACGAAACGATAATTTTTGTTTTTTATTTTCTACATCGCCACGAACCGTTAATGTTGTTTTTTTTAAATTTTCTTCATCGCCACGAAACGATAATATTTGTTTTTTTATTCTCTATATAGCCAAGAACCGTTAATAGTTGTTTTTCTCTACATCGCCACGAAACGATAATTTTTGTTTTTTATTTTCTACATCGCCACGAACCGTTAATGTTGTTTTTCTAAAATTTTCTTCATCGCCACGAAACGATAATATTTGTTTTTTTATTCTCTATATAGCCAAGAACCGTTAATAGTTGTTTTTCTCTACATCGCCACGAAACGATAATTTTTGTTTTTTATTTTCTACATCGCTACGAACCGTTAATGTTGTTTTTTTTAAATTTTCTTCATCGCCACGAAACGATAATATTTGTTTTTTTATTCTCTATATAGCCAAGAACCGTTAATAGTTGTTTTTCTCTACATCGCCACGAAACGATAATTTTTGTTTTTTATTTTCTACATCGCTACGAACCGTTAACGTTTGTTTTTTTCTTTACATCGCCACGAATAGTTAATGTTTTTTTTTAAAATTTTCTTCATCGCCACGAACCGTTAATGTTTGTTTTTTATTCTTTCCATCACTACGAACCGTTAATGTTTGTTTTTTTCAACTTCTCCACCAACCGTTAATGTTTGTTTTTTATTCTTTCCATTATTACGAACCGTTAATGTTTGTTTTTTTTCAACATCGCCACGAACCGTTAATGTTTGTTTTTTTTCAACATCGCCACGAACAGTCAATGTTTGTTTTTTTTTCAACATCACCACGAACCGTTAATGTTTGTTTTTTTTTCTTTCCTACATCGCTACGAACTGTTAACGTTTGTTTTTTCTTTACATCGCCACGAACCGTTAATGTTGTTTTTTCCTTACAACGCCACGAACCGTTAATGTTGTTTTTTCCTTACAACGCCACGAACCGTTAATGTTGTTTTTTCCTTACAACGCCACGAACCGTTAATGTTTGTTTTTTTTTCTTTCCTACATCGCTACGAACTGTTAACGTTTGTTTTTTCTTTACATCGTCACGAACCGTTAATGTTGTTTTTTCCTTACAACGCCACAAACCGTTAATGTTGTTTTTTCCTTACAACGCCACGAACCGTTAATGTTGTTTTTTCCTTACAAAGCCACGAACCGTTAATGTTGTTTTTTAAAAATTTTCTTTATCGTCACGAAACGATAATATTTGTTTTTTTATTCTCTACATCTATCTCTACAGTTACGTTTTACCCAAGAGCTAATCCTTTGCTTAGTCGTTATAAAGTGTACCCGATCTGTAGAATTGATTTTCATAAATTTTTATCATCGCAAATACTTCGGGTGTTTATAGACCGATAACTTCCGAATCAGAAATTAAGAAGATACATAGATAGTAGGTATCGCCTGCTCTTGGAATACTTTTCACTTTATTTCTTTTGAATTCATTTTGTGTAAATGCTGTATTCTGGCTATTAAATAATTCGAATTCAATTCGACGAAGTTTTTGCAGTATTTATTCCATTTCGAAACTCTTAAATAGATTTTATAAGATAAATTCAACATTAACAAAACTGCATCGTTCCCTTCCCATGCAAATGTAGCTCCAACGAGGCCGGGAGAAAGCCGTAACTTCCATAAATATTAACCCCTCTGAGGTTATATCTTGTAACCTCATTCTTTACAACACCGACACAAGGGACTTCAGCGTCAAAATATTTCGGACTTATACAGCGCAGCAGCGCCGACTCGTTACGGGTAAACAAAATATTTCCGGTCTTTTATTAAAGAAAGTAATTTTCAACACCCACCAGTTAGAGAAATTGCAATTATTTGTAGAATACAAAAGTTTTAATTCATGACTTGTAAATAAATATGCTGAAAAAACTAAACCACCGTTAAAAACGGTTAAAAAGCAATGGGATCCGGATTTGAATATTGGCTTTAACAGTGTTGTAAGTTTTTTTATCGAGTCAGTAACAATAATGAATCCGGAAGAAGGTTGAATCCGATATTGTTACAGTACAGTATGCAATAGCTTGGCAGATATGTCAACAAGATAATAACCGACATTTACAAGTTACAGGGTGTGTAAGCAGAACTGTGAAACTTGTGGAAGAGCATCAGCATCTGTAAGAAGGAACTGTTAGCATTCATTCATACCCGTGGCAGCACCGTTAACCGTCATAACGGAGAACAAAGCGCCAAAGTTCCCGAAAACATTTAAGTTTGCTACCGTACGCATGACTAGGTGGATATTAATAATTCAGGAATACAGTCCCAAAATAGAACATTGCAGGCCAAAGGAAAATATGCCGTGTGATATTGCTGGCGGAATGCATAACAGGGATGGATAAACAACATAAATGGACAGTTAGTTTAAAATTACCAGCTACTATAGCCTATAGTCTGGCTCAATCAAGAAAACACCTGACTTTAGGACATTATAACGTGCCAATCGGTTATTGTACAGAAATTTCAGACACACTGCAGCGTGTTCTCTTGTCCATAAATCTATGTTAGGCCTAATTCCGTTAATATTAGTAGGAATGGCAGTAGGGTAAAGCAACCCCTCCATTTACCCTCCCTCCAACCCTTTGCATGTATTTCTGAATTTTTAAGATCCTCCCCAACCCCCACCCTCTCACCCTCCCGAGTGTTGTGATTGGTTCTTCCTCCCCTCCGTCGCTTTCCCTCGTGCTGTGATTGGTTCTTATGGACGCACCCCCTTGTGCGGTGGTTGGTTAACCCCTGTCGCTCACCCTCGGCACGTTCTGATTGGTGCACCCCCTCCAGATCGGTTGTGATTGGTTTTTCCTCCACCGCTTTCCCTGGTTCACGCACCCCTGTGTTTGCCCCATAAACCCTCTGTCGTAGTAACAACTGTTCGCCATTTTGTCGTCGCCCCCTCCAGCAACGTACGCCGGTTGGTCTACACAAAGGTTAGGAAAAAACAATATTTTATGCTTCATTTTTTTTATTGTGCAACACCTGCATGTAAACAGGATTTAATGTCAACAAATTATTGCCATCAGGCTAAACGTCTTGCCACCAGTACCGACGTGTAGTACAATTTTTCAAAACGCATATACAAAAATCCTCTCCGCATGTACTGCAGTTGACCAATTCCTCAAATGTTAACCTTGTGCACATTTTGCTGCAGCACGCGTATCCGCTGAACTTGGTCCTACAAATAATAAGCTTCATGTTCCACTTTTGGGCCGATTTACATAAGCAATGGCAGAAGGAAAAACAGTTGCATATTCTACATGCAAGACCGTCCACTTGACAACTGGGTGCCACGAAACATTTCAGCTCACAACAGTAACCAGGCATGACAGGTGTTTAATTGCTGAAACAGAAATACGTAACCGTAGAGAACGGGACAATCTGCCGAAAATATATTGACATTAAAAGAAATGGTGCACAATAAAAAAGAGACAATGCTTGCGTGAAAAAAAGACGTTTCAAAAAAATAATTTGCATGTCCCAACAATCCAGGTCCTGCAGACAGGACATCTACGCAATTGTTCTGAGCAATCTTGGCATAGAACGTGCCCACACGGGAACAGCGCGTGATCCTGAGATGGAGCGAGACAAACAGGGCAACAAGCAGCAGGAGGCCATGCGTTGCACGTTGTAGAGGGACGACAGGAACACAGTGGGTTTGGGACGTTCAATGGAGTCAGTCCGTATTGGTGCAGTCGACTGAAGCCACTGCGTAGGTGTTGTAATATCTGAAGCGCCACCATCCGTATAGACTGCACGGTAAAACTTCTACTCACAAGCACCGGAGTGCGTGAGTACGCCGTAACCAAATCGCCTACGCTATGTCGCAATCCGCGAATAAGGTTCTTGAGCACTCGACGTCCGACTCTGGTTGACGGCAAGTCGTCGTACGAATACGTTCGGTTACAATGAAGACACTAAAAATAAAGAAAAAATAATTAAAAAACCAGAAAACTCTACGGAAAATCCAAACACACACACCCACACAAAGAAATACTTACAGAAGATCGTATTCTATGCCGTCGCTCAAACGCTAGTAAACGTTTGAGAAAATGATGTGGCAACTTGCCGTCGTCTCCCCTGGTCTGCCCCCTGTTGCCACTGGTCCCTACGTTCTGAGACGTACCCTCTCCAATAACAGAGGCCGTGGAAGCTGTAGATGGAGTAGGCGATGCATTGTTCTAAATTAAAAAAACAATAATATAGAAAAAACGAGGATGGAAAGACAGAGAGAGAGTAAAGCGGTAAAAGAAGATATACTTACACGTGTTTCACTGTCGGCCATGATGGAAACAATCGCACTGTGTCGTGTGAAAACAAAGACAACCTATAAAAGAGGTAGTATGCATCGTCCTCCACGGCGTCTTCCAATTACTGACCCTCTCCTCTCCCACGAAAACTACGGCTTATTAACGCATTTAACGTGATTAGGGGAACTAGCGACAAATCAATGACGTCAAAAAATTCTAGTATAAAGTCGACCGACAGTGGCTGATAAGCAGGTATCATAGACCAGTCGACTTTATACTGAAACTCCCTTATAAAATCCTCGGATAATAATTGTTGCCTAGATATCGCTGTCCAGAAGACCTTGGAACGATATTCACGTATGAAATCCTCGGACAACACTTGGCACGTAGAGACATACATCCAGTCGACCTTGGAATCAAATTCCCTTAAAAAATCGACGGATAATTTTTGAAAACAACACACAGCCTCCCAGTCCACCTGCAACTGAAAGTCTCTAATGAAACTTTCAGATAGCACTTGATACGTGCAAACAGCAGACCAGTCGAGCCTATAATGAAATTTTCTTAAAAAAGTTTCCGAAAGTCGCTGGAGTATACATACGGATTTCCACTCTACCAGAGACTCAAACTCCTCAATAAAATACTCCGATAGATTGTGGCAAACACATACTCTATTCCAGTTTATTTTATGCTTATAAGCGCGTATACGGTGAATAGGAAGATAAAAACAAGACGACAAGTGACCCCATTCAGCCTCGCTTAACAATTCAAACACATTTTCCGAAAGACAATCCGCATATAAAGTTAAAATCTCATTTACAGCAAACTGATCGCCTCTGCGTTTAGTAACCAAAAATAGATGATCCATCTCACGTAACACATAAGCAAAGATCATCCGATCAGATAAATTTAAGTATTTAAAAATGTTATTTAAAACAGGAGTCTGACGAAAAAGAAATTCCATGAGAGAGAGAGAGCGAGTAATATGACAGGATCTGTACAAAAAATAATCAAAAATTTTGAAAAAACACACACACACACGCAAGCATTGACTGTAAAAGGCCTTCTGCCTTGTGGAAGTAGCTCCAACCATCGCTACTTCCGGTGACTACCACTCCATAACAAAAATGTAGTCCCCCATTTTTTTTTTGGATTTTTATTTAATTTTTTTGTATCGATTTACACATTGCTAGGCACAACATACGTAGTTTAGGGGAGAATTAACTCCACGCCAGTGACCAACACACACACGTGTGCAGGTTTACAGGAGAACTAACTCCGTGCCATTGACCAACACACACACACACACCTGCGCAGGTTTACAGGAGAACTAACTCCGTGCCATTGACCTACACACACACACACGCCCTAAGCAATGAGTAAATCGAAATAATATTTAGCGCTCCTAAGAGCGCATTTACTTGACGCGTTGTTGTGGTGGGGCAAAACGCACTTTAAATATGAACAAGTATTTTCTGCAATGTTAACCGTCTCCGGTAATGCAGACACGTTCGGGTGAAATCGACTCAAAAACCGCGCCTTTTCCAACCCTTTTGTAAAAATGGTTGAAAAAGGTTTTAAAAGTTCTCTAACGGTATTACTATCAAAAACAACGTTCCCATCGTACCAATCGATTTGATGGTAACGCGTCTGAAACCAGCGTGCAGTTTTCGACTTTTATCGTTAAGATTATGAAATTCATACGGCGGCTTGAAAACACTACATTCAAACTGAAGCAAATTTGTATCACCACTGTGTGGTCATTATTTCTCATTTTTTTTTTTTTACTTTTGAGAGATACTGGTATGCTACCATTGTGTACCATCACAAATACAGCCACTGCATGTGTGTGTGTGTGTGTGTGTGTGTGTGTGTGTGTGTGTGTATATATATATATATATATATATATATATATATATATATATATATATACATCTATAAGTACCATATTTACAAGATGATACACATATACCCAATTGAAAGAAGTGAATGGTTTTGTGACATTATTTATCTGTTTGTTGATATTATTATAGTTTATCTGGTACATCCACTCCAGCCAAGACACTAAAAAAAGAGACTGTCTGATATGTTTACTTTATCAGCATCAGTTGTGACACTTCAACACATTACATGAAACCTATTAGAAGAGTGCTTTGGTATTACTGTGACTATATTGAAATCTAACAAAACACATTCAGTAAGCAGTCAAAATTCATTCATCTGACTGGCAGTCAATTATGCCAAGGTGGCGGTTATTCAGAGATTAGATATGCCAGATTCCGTATTTAATTAATTTTACTAATAGTTATTTGATCAAAAATTTTAGTTTATTGTTTTGAATTATCTTTTTAATACCTACTTATAATTACTGTTAAAAGTTTTAATGAAATCATAATGACTTTTTGTATCTATTAGGTGAATCATGTGAGGTCAACATCAATGATTGCAGCAGTTTCCCTTGCGAGAATGGTGGTCAATGTTCTGATTTAGAAAACGGCTACGTTTGTACTTGTGAACTTGGTTACACTGGAAAACGATGCCAACATCTCATTGATGATTGTGCTTCTAGACCTTGTCAAAATGGAGGCTCTTGTATAGACATGTTAGATGGATTTACTTGCAAATGTCGACCAGGTTTTGTTGGTAAGTTGATTCATACAAATAACGATTTGTATAATTATTTCTTTTGTTTGTTTGTTTAATTTCACAGATTGATTTGTTTATTTTCAGGTCTACAGTGTGAAGCAGAGATTGACGAGTGCTTAAGTGACCCTTGCAATCCAGAAGGAACAGAGAAATGTTTGGATTTGGATAATCAGTTTAAGTGCCAATGCAGACAAGGTTATACTGGCTCTGTGTGAGGTACTACACAGTAAATCTTTGCTTCTTTATTAGTATTTTAATTAATTAACACTATTACAATACTAAGAAATATTTAAAAACAGACCTTGGTTAAAATGTTAAGTAAAAGATATATGAATGGCAATACAAGAAATTGTTACTAGATGGTAGTTTCGAGAAGTTATGCATCTCTTGTGCTTCTCTATGTATGGTTCTAGTCTTTTACACCAGAATTACTATGGTGTAGACCAGTAACCCAATAGACCACTTACTCATGGCCTGCCACAATCAAAAAAGTAACATCAGATTATAAGGATAAATTTAAAATAATATCTAGGATCTTACAAGTCCTGATACATTCTAAAAGAACATCAGATTATAACTGAATACAGTTTAATATCATAACAAAGATCTATATATCATATTCATAACACATTCCAGAATGAACAAGGAGATACAATTTAAGATAATGCCCGTGACTTGTAGTTCTTGAAATATTCCAAAAAAAAGCATATGGCTTGAAGGCTATACAGTTTAAAATCATATTTTTTATTGTGTTCAAATCAAGACCATTGTAGTTCTTGTTACGTTCCAGAATAAAACATCAGGTTATAAAAACTGCAGTTTAACATTATAAGATGATACAGTTTTAATTTATATCCTTAACTTTGGTAATTCATGAACTGCTTCAAAAGGAATCATAAGGTTACAAGAAGATGCAATTTAAAATCATGTCTATTATTCTTGTAATTCCTAAACGGTCCACAGAAAACTATCATGTTTAGTTCTTGACCTGTTATGAAAAGAACCATATGCTACAGGGATCCAGTTTTCATGGACTAGATGAATTATTACAATTCATCTATCACAGCATTATTCTGTTTAGGTATACTGTACCTAAATAAAATAGACATGATACAATTAATATATTTTATTATCAAGTTCTTAATAGCTTAAAGCCTAGGAAAAGTGTTGGAATTACTACCACCATACACACAAGCTTTGGCCTTTTAAACAAAATTCTTTAACAATTGTGTAGTTAAGTAGAAGTAGAAGATGAATATCACACACAATTAAGCAATATTATTGTTGTTCATTACAATATCTTTGGATAAATTATTATTAACATTTTTAAATTGTAATAAGTTTGTAACATGAACGTGTTTGTTTAGACAAATGAAACGATTGTGCTTCATCTCCATGCATGAATGGTGGTATTTGTCGAGATGGCATAGCAGTTCAAGTGTGAGTGTGAAGCAGGTTGGACCGGACAGCGCTGTGAAACAGACATCAGTTCTTGTAATAATAAACCTTGTCAAAATGATGCCAACTGTATTAATCTCTTCCAATTTCTTCTGTGTGTAAGTACACATTTAATTTTTGTCAAGATATTAAGTTTGATTTTCTTTTAATACTTTGAAAAGAATTGTAATTGATTTTTGTAATATAAATATCTATGTAATACTAAGGCCAGTACCATTTGAATATTACTACATAGATGATTTGATAGTGTGTCATTGTAGATAGCTATAAAATGTATTAAGAAATTCCATAGCAGAACAATTTAATTTTTCAGCTGACACCCCAAAGCAAGCACGTTATCACAATTTATTGTGCCATTTTATTTTCTTATCGTGTTCAAATGAGTATTGACAAAAAGAGTGTTTATATCATTAATTAAGAATATGAATCAGTCTTAGTCCTTTCATTACCTAAAGTAGAAAATTTACCCATTAAAAGTGAATTATTTATTGTTAAGTTTATAAAATAAAATACATTTTCAATAGAAAATATTGAATAAAAATTAATATTTCAAAATGGTTAAATAACACTAAAAACTAGTTTTAAAAGAATTTTTCCCAAACTTAACACAATTTTATACAATGACATACTTTAGTTCAAACAGGTTGAAATTATTGTAAATACAGACTTTAAGAGTACTACATATTTAAAGTAAAATGAATCTCATAAACAACAAGAATGTCACATTCATAATTAGAAATTGGTTTAACTAATACATTTTAATTTTTAGATGCCCATCAGGAACAGATGGTAAACAATGTGAAACTGCACCAGAGAGATGTCGGAAGCCCATGTATGCATGGAGGAAAATGCCAAGATTTTGGTTCTGGACTGAACTGTACATGCCCTCAAGATTTTGCTGGTATAGGTTGTCAATATGAATTTGATGCATGTCAAGCCGATGTTTGTCAAAATGGAGCAACATGTATTGACAATGGGCCTGGATATACATGTGTTTGCCCAACTGGATACACTGGTCAGTTTCTGATTATAAGAGCAAAATTTATGATTTTTCAAATTTCATGAAATCTGTGTGAATGTTTCTTTAAAAATATATTTAAAAATATATTATAATATAGGTTGAATGTCCAGATTTGCATAAGGTTTTTTCATTATTGATTAAAATGCATTAACGTGTAAATGCATTAACAAACTTTTATATAATTTTGTAATTGTTTACTCAATTGGTATCCAAATAAGAATAAAAATTGGATTTATGTGATTCCACATATACAATATTATTAAATAGTTCATACTTTTCAACATTAATGTTGGTTTATGATTTTCAGGGAAAAATTGTGACCAGGATATAATTGACTGCAAAGAGAACTCATGCCCTCCAACTGCAACTTGCATAGATTTAACTGATGGATTCTATTGTCAGTGTCCATTCAATTTGACAGGAGATGACTGTAGAAAAAGTATGACCTTATTTTAAGTTACAAATAATTTAACACATGCACTTTATATTCATTGTTTGTAGTCTACATGAAATTTGTTGTTAAATATTCAATTAATGTGTGTTTCATTAAATTATTATTAAGTTAAGTAAAACTTTATCATTACTTTTTATTTTCTTAGTCTATGTTTCTAGAATGAGGTTATACTCATGTGGTTAAAGAAGGTCGTTTGAATATAGTAAAATTATAAATTAGAATCTTTATTATATGCAATAACCAGGAATAATGAAAAATAATGAGAAAAAGGTTTTCAACTGATGTTAAGTTTTTTCAGTGTACTAATATTTACATTTATGGCTATTGTATTTTACAATAATTTATTAATATTTAAAATGAAATGCAATCATTTTTGAATAGATTGTAATCTAATATTTATGGCCCATGTTTGTATGTACACAATAGTTGCCTACATTTTTTTCTTCTTAACTACAAGCTTCTAGCTGACATTTGATCTATAAGTAAATATACTGTACCAATTCTTGAAAAGAAAAGAATTGTGCTAAAAATATGGATCCATTAACCAAAATCTCAGTGGTTTCTTTCTTTACACATATCATCTACAACAGTCTTGTTTTAAAACTATATTATCATACATTCAATTTTGATAAATTTTGTGTTTTGTTATTATAATACCGTGCAAGTACCTAATTACAAGTAGAAGTTTTTAAAAAAAAAAATTAGTTTATTAAATATCAGGATTAATAATTTTTAATAAAGTAAACAAAACATAAATTATTGAAACAAAATCTTTTGAATTTCAGCTATACAGGTAGATTATGACTTAAGTTTCCCTAACAGACAGCTGATAGCAGTGCTGCATTGACTGTGCCCTTCCGTTTATCTGGAAAAACTGGCTTAACCATTGCAATGTGGAATTTCAGTTTGCTCACCGTGATAGAATAGGCATATTCTTCACTTTATATAGTGTCCAAATAAGTATAATGATTTGCATATATTATGCTATGTTAACATATATGACATAAATATCACCTTGTACTAAATATGTTATGATAACATAACATTTATTTGTATGATTTAAAAGTGTAAGAAAACCTAAATGATATATTGCTTCTATATTAATACTGCTTTTTATATTTTGAATTCAAAAATACTATCCCCTATTGTAATCTTGAAATATTTTGTAAATTATTTTTAAGCAGAAGCATATAAATAGGAATAGTGAGAAAAAACCAGTGACCACGCTTTTGTTTGTATATATTTGAAAATGTACCAGAGAGAGAAATTAGGTAATTTCCACTTTTCTACTAAACTTTCACACTAATTTTTATGTATGAATTTTATCATTCTCATATTGGCTTATTACGTAGATGTACCCAGTGAGTTTAAAGAAAACTACATTTATTGTGTGGTATAGTGTAATCAAGCTAAGGAAGAGACAGCCACAGACTTGAGGTAGCGAGTTTTGACCAAAAATCAGGAAGTATTGAATTTTAGTTTGTTTATTTACAACAGAGTTTTAAGTTCTGTTTACCTTATCACTTAAAATAATAATACATATAATTCTGAAGCTCTGTGACATTTTTGAAAAATATTTTATCTTCATAAATTTTCCTACAAATTTTAATAAATCTTCAAACAAATTATAAACAGTTTCAACAATTTAGAAGTTCTGTTTACCCCTTATCACTTAAAACTAATAATACATATAATTTTGAAGCTCATAACATTTTTGAAAATATTTTATCTTCTTAAATTTTCTACAAATTTTAATAAATCTTCAAAACAAATTTATGAAAGTTCAAACAAGTTTCATTAAGAAAGTTAGTTTTATGTCTTTTCGTAATCAATTTTAACTTGAGTGAAGTAAATGTACTTCATTCTTTCACCAAGTATAGAATAGAAGAAATGGTTTCAAAACTATAAATTTCTTTCATTATTTTGGTTTTGGAAATTTATTGTGTTTAAATGTTATTAACTGTGATAGAAATGTGGTGTGATGGCTAATTACAGTGGCTTAAAACAAAAAAATACTTACATTCAAGGGCTAGTGATAAAAAAATATCTGTGAAGTTTATTTTCTCATCAGGTCAGCTTATAAAATTTGCTCAAGTTTTAGTCCTCACCTGAACGTTCATAACTCCAAGTCAGTTATAAGAAATTTGAAAAAACTGTGAATTTATGAATTAACATACTCTTTCTAAACTGAGAAATTTCTTGAGCTTACTGATTTGATCTATAAATGTTTCTTTGTTACTGTATTTGAACAAAATCTAATAAACTAATTTTATTCACCAGAAGAAATTGTGTCAAGAATTTCCACTTTTTCTATTTTTCTAATACTTTTGAAATTGTGTGTTTTTAGAGTATTCTTAGTATGTAAGAAAAGATTCGTAAAATATTTCAACCAATAAATTATTTATAAACATTTGTAATTATGTTTTATTTTGACAAGCTTCTTGAGCCCAGTTCACATATTGAAAATATTCTTTCCAAATATTTAAAGGGAATAATATAAAATATATATATTTTACAGATCACAGACAAACAGCTATAGGAAAACGTGTGATACTTCAGAAAGCTCATTTCCAGTGGCGTACAAGTATCAATCTTCCCAGAGATTTACAAGATGTATTCTTTAGCTTTTTCCGAGAATATGCTGCCATCAACCAGTGGTTCAGTGGCATCTGTTGCTGATTGTCTACCAGCATCAAAGGAACTCTTACTCTAATAACAGAGAGGTCTCGATTGCTAGTAGAAGTCGGGTTCGGCTCAAGGAAAACAATTACCAGATTAGTAGTGCCCAGATCTAAATTAGTAAACAACATCTAGATGTAAGTATAGTTATACCATTTTTAAGCATTATTATATTTTTTTGCAGTGGTTAAGGTTGTACTAGGTAAACCACGACCAGATAACACCAAGACATATACTGAATCTAACTTCCAAGGTCATTTAACAAAATACAAATTTGAGGAAGAGCACTGGATACCAACAAATAGAAATTCAAAAACAGGTAAAATATATTTTCAAAGTTAAATTAAAATCTATAACTTCATAAAGAAATTATTATAATTAATAAATACTACTATTGTTATAAGGTGAGGGTCCAAGAACTAGAGCCTGTCATCTATTAAAGGACTTGTTTCATGACGTTGGTCCGATTATGATAGCATTGAAGGCGGAGTTGAAAGAAAGGTTCCATCTCATGTTTGATCCCAGCTACAGCTGTCCTAGTGGTTATGCACTGGTTACTCCAGTACAAATCAGTGCAAATGCAGAAGTGGATAAGGTATGCAATCCAAAATATTCTATCAAAATATAGATACAATAAGAGCTACCTACACCCCCAATTATGTGATGTTCAATAAGTAAATTAAAAGTACTTAATTCATCACAGTATTTTATTATAAATATAAACCAACAATATTAAGGCTATATTATGTCATTTCAAATATAATAAAATTTACATCACAGAACAAATTAACCAAATTAAACAAACAATTAAACAATTAACCAATTGTAAAACAAATTAACAATTTAAAAGTAGACATTTTTGTGCATATAGGTATAGGACATATACACCAAACACTTTTTAATGTTTTATTACTCATACCATTTTTGGGGTCACCTAACCATTAATATTATTAGAAGTAGATTTTGATTAAGTGATTTATAATATTTGTTTTAATGTTTTCTTAAATATGCTCCTTAAGTTTACCCAAATAAAAGATGTGTTGTGACAATCTTTATTAAAACAATCTGAAGAAAGATATAAACAAAATATCTTAAATATTGGCCTGATTTTTTTAAAATTGGTTCATAAAATTTTTAGTATGTAAGAAGATTTAAAATTCAAATCACTTGTTGGAAATTTGAAATA
This sequence comes from Callitettix versicolor, assembly GCA_022606455.1. Lineage (NCBI taxonomy): Eukaryota > Metazoa > Arthropoda > Insecta > Hemiptera > Cercopidae > Callitettix > Callitettix versicolor. The sequence continues at coordinate 68,167,194 of CM040182.1, read as the reverse complement.
AATCAGTTTCTGGTTAAAGTAGATAAAGTTTTAAAGATATAGGCTGAGCCACACTGTGTATTTTAATATACTCTTGAACCATGGATTTCTTCTATTTAAAATTTATTCCAGTAACTTGGATGCTTGGTGCATTATGAATCTTTATGACCCAGAATTTTAACAAAAATTTGAACTAGTTTTAGAAAGAAAAAGACCAGAAGAGAAAAAAAGATGAAAGTGATTATTATTTCTCCAGTTTTTTATCAATATGTTCTCAGCCAGTTTTATTAGAAAAACATTCAATGTCAGTAAAGTTTTGTAAAGTTTCTTTATGTTATTGTATAAACTTACAAGTAGTTATAAATGTGAATTTTCCAGCTATAGATCATTTATTTATATTATAGTATTTTTTAATAATTTACTTTTTTTCATTACAGGTTCTGCCAAAAGTTGAACATTGTCATAGCGACTTATGGTAATTGTACCGAAATGGAACAGCAGTGTGCTATGGGATGAACCACAGTTTAAGTGACAACATTGGGTACGTACTTGCGTTGAAGAAAAAGTGAAGCCATCTGAAAAGCCAGGGTCAGAAACATTGTTATGAGGGAGGCAATACCACACATTGCGTATGTTGCATTTGATCAAGCTGGAAACTCTGCTACATGTGCATTCAAAGTTTATATATTAGAGTAATATACATATTTCAAATTTTGATACTGGCATAAATCAACCAAGAATGGTGAAAATAGTAGATAAAATGGAAGTATGACACTCATCTCTATTGCTCTTAACATGTATCCAGATATATATTAAGAGAGCTATATATATATATATATATATATATATATATATGTATATATATATATATATATATATATATACCTTAAATGCCATAAATAGAAGGGATAAAGGGCTGTATTTTTGTTTTACAGCATACACTGAAGGATGAACATACTTAAATATTTTAAAGTAATTGTAAAGTAATAAGAATAATAAATGAATGTTGGTTTTAACCGTAATTTTCAATATTATTTATTTTAAGACAATCTGTATTCTACATAAAAGTAGGCTCAAATAATAATCTACATACAGTGCAAAAAAAACAGCAACAGACATCATGTCAAAATTAAATTAATTTTATTTTGTCCTTAATATACTATATATTTGTTTTAAGTTAGTCCTTTTTGTGGTTCAGTTTTACCTCACAGAGAATCTGTTTTTAGAAAAACTGACATAAAAATAAGGTTATGTATATTTCTTCTAAAGTTATAGGCTCAATGTTTGAATCAGTAAAAAATGTCCAGTAATTTATTTGAAGCAGACACAGTGTTAAAAGCACAAATACAATTATAAAAATATTGTTTGTAATATTCTTGTGATTAAGTGTTGCAGTTTTTAAATATCTTTTTTTTTTATGTATATGTATTCCTCAACAAGCTTTAATACGCTATTTTTTGTCATGGCAATCATATGTATAATAATGATTAACAAACAAAATACTTTGATCAGAATGAAATCAATTATCAAGGTTAAAAATCTATTGTTAAGATTAAAAATCAAATGAAAAAAATACCATTAACCTATGAAGCCCATAACAATCACCAATGAAGGATTACAATCCGAAGAGATAGTTACTACATTTTGATTATTATACTTATAATTACAATAATGCATTTTCTTTTAGTTAATCAAGTGTTTGTTTCAGCTGAATTCTGTCCACCACTGGCTGATCCTGTTGGTGGCTCACAGCAATGCAAGGATTGGGGTTCAGGGGACAGTTCAAAGTGTGAAATCTCATGTAACTCAGGATTA